>RPOG01002395.1:0-95064 GCA_008086565.1 Thalassoma bifasciatum
TTTTTTTTTTTTTTTTTTTGTTTCCTCTTTTTTTGTATTGGTGAGTTTATCTGTTCGTGTATTCTCCAGCACAGCCAGTCTGTCTGGGGATCACAGGTTGAAGCAGTGGTGTGCACAAAGGGGGGACGGTTGCCTGCCCTCATGGCACAACTGCTGAAAAATGTGCACTAAAGTGACATCTCCAAAGCCAAAAAATGCCTTAAAGTGTCTTTCTTAAAACCAAAACAGGTGCTGAAGTGCCCTCCTAGTTGGAAAACCGCACTAATCTCCTTCTCTGACTGGTTCATATGACTGACCGCCCTCCTGGGAGCTGAAATACACATAAGTGCCCTCTAAGGAGCTTTATGCTCGCTGAAGAGCCCTTTCTGGAGCCAAAGTGAACACTATATGTGTTTTTTTTTTCCTTTAACCTCCACCTTTCATAATGGCTCTGCATGTTACTGGGCTGAAAAGTTTGTATACCCTGTGTTAGGTGGTGTCACTGAGCAGGACAGAGAGGTCAGCCGTCTTGGGAGCAGTAAAGTGCTGAAGTTCTCTCTCAGGAGTGAAATGATTACTAAAGTGTCCTCTTTGGAGCCAAACTTAGACTAACGTGCCTTCTTGGGGGTCAAAACACAAGTTTAAGTGAACCCTTGGGGCCTTATAAAGCTAAAGTGACCTCTCAGGAGCAAAGTGTGACCTGTTTTGATTGATATCAGTGAGTGGAATAGAATGAGGAGCATTTCCATTTGATCAGTGTGTGTCTGAAGCAGGGATTGTTACACCTCTCACATTTGAAAATACAGTAGTGATGCCCAGTACCTAGTGATCGGTATCATAGACTTTAAGAATCATGAATATCACGACCGTCCACACAAACAGAGGTCTCCACAAACTCCACCTGGTGACTGACTGAAGGTCAAAAACTTTGTCCTGACATTCATTCCAGATGAGACGTGGTTAAAGAATCAGGAAAAAAGATTACTCCTGGTAGAAATGTTCCTCACATCCTTACACTTTTTCAGGGATAGTAAGATACTTCAAGAAAGAGTCAAGAAGAGATTGGACTTCCAAAGGGAAATAAATAAATAAATAAATAAATAAATAAATACCACATATAGGGGCTTCAAAACTGTACAACGGTAAAAGGCGGGGCCACGCTGTCCATTCTTGGCATCAGTACTCAACAGTACCAATTTTTGGTACTTTATTGCATGTTTATGTGATAAAACATGTTAATGTGCTTAATAATACAATATCAAAGTAGTTCAATTTTAACATATGTATTTCCCAACATATAAACTTTAACAAACATATCAAAACAACATTTACTTGTTTGTACTGTAACATCACAGTTGTTTGACAAATTTCTTCAACATGAAAACCTTTAGCTAAAATAACTAAAACTTAACAAATGAACTACTACTATGCAGTGTTTTTCCTTAATAATGCGCAAATGAAAATCCAGCTCTGGGTACTCCATGCTTATGTCTGGCATGAAAAATCCCCTCCTCTTTCACTCCCTGACAGTCACCAGGATGTGTTTAGTTACTGCAACCTGGTACTTTTTGATCTTACATGAATCAGTACTAAGTAACACTGACAAAGTTTGGACAGTATTCATAAAAGTGCCTACTTTGGTACCTCTCCCTAATCCGAAGTGTTGATCATTTGTTCCACACAGGAGTTAGTCAAAGAGACAACATGGATCAGCCTCTTCTTCTTCTTCTCTATCTGAGGATGTGAATTTCAGCACAACTTTGCTCCTCAGTCAACACAAACACAATCCTGTAACACGTCTGTGATACTCTGATCTGTCTTCCTCAACAAAAATGAAAAAATGCTGAATTTCATCTCAAATGTGACTGCCTTTGTAACTTCCTCTCTTTGGACTTCTTCAGTTCAGGAGTTTGAAGAGTTGTTCAGCATATTTATCAACCACAGCTCCTGTTCTCCAGGGGTTTATATGAAGAAACATCAGAAACCCACGACCGCTAAACAACAGCATCTTTTCACATGCTGAGGAGAAACACTTTCACTGTTTGATGAGTTAAAGATGAGCTGAAAACACAGAGATGTGTTCGGGTAAGTTCAAAGTTTATAAAGATTTCAAAGCCATTACTCAAGCTCAGTATATAATCGTCGTCTAAAGTTAATTATTAACTTTGTCTGGCTGCTGTTTGGTGCTGTTCAGGTATTTAAAACATGTGTCTTCTGGAGCAGCAGCAGAAAGCAGTGTGAAACCTGCAGGGTTGAATAAAAGTGAGAGTTTCAAAGTCATAACAAACTCAACAACACCTCCAGTTTCTGACCTTGAGTGAGTGTTTGAAGCTGTAGGACGGCGTCTTCTCGTGTCCGTCTGTGGTCTCCTCACGTTTCTTACAGAAGAGCAGCATCTTATCATACAGGAACAGGTGCCTCTGCATGGGCTTAAACCTGGCCAGGTCCTTCACCTGAAAACATGGAGCTGTAATTACTTTTAGAGCTGGGGATAAATAATTGAAGAGTAGAGAGCCAAGCAAATTCTTCAGAGGAAATTTAACACATAGTGGTGGAAAAAGAAGAACCATTCAAAGCTGGTCTCATCCTGAGCTCTGTGTGCTCGTCTCTGTGTGCTCGTACCTTACTGTGGCCTTTCTTGTGGTCCGTCCACACGTTGAACGATCCCTGCATCAGCAGCTTCCCCAGCTCACTCAGGTTTCCCTGTTAAACACAAGAATGTGTAAAGCACAGTTTGCAGTTTCTCTCCTCCGACGTGCATGAAGAAGTTTTTCCTTCTGTTGCTTTAACGCGTGGAGACGACTTCAGGAGAAACTCAGAGAACAGTGTAATCCATCAGCTTAGCTGCACTGATGCTCATGATCGAATCTCTCAGATCAGCAGCTGCTTATGAAGCGGCAGAAAGCATCAAGTCAAAATTAACAAGTTTGCTTTAAAGGTGCATGATGTGCAAACAGTCCCTCTTGATTTGGAAAGATGTTTATCTCTCTTTTTTTGGAGCAGTGTGACTGTCTCAGTCAAAACAACACAAATGTGCACATCAGCGTAAACAGTATCTTAAAGTTTTACGCATCCAAAGAGAAAATACACACATTTTTTAAAGCCACAGGCAGCTTGGTGAGGATACATTGACAATCTGATTTGATTTATGTTAGACTCAGAACAGGACCATGGATCATAAAGAGACTCATCTGGGCCACAGACCGTGCACAAAAGCTGGTCAGACACACCCTGAATGTCCTGGTATCAGATTCTATACAGCATGTGTTTTAGATCGTGTATATACTGTGTGTGTATATACTGTGTGTAACCTGAGGAGCTATACCATGATAGGCATCACTGGGTCAGAGTACTGAGAATAAAGGTAATTTGATAGTCAGATCGCAACTAGCTCCTCTTGTGGCTTCACATTTTGATGACCAACAAACACAACAGCCTGTTGAACTCACTGAGCTCTTACAGAAGATGAAAGTGTTGGGTTACACTTTATCTGAGCATTAGTTTGAGGTTTTGAGAGTATTTTGTGAGTGTAAACATATTAAAGTTGGTATCCCGGGCATACACCACAGACATGTAAATAAAACATGAAGTTAAAGCCAATTTAAAAATTCACAACCGTTATGATTGTATGCAGCCATAAATTTACAGCTTTATAAAGTCACACCCAGCATGACTCAATCAATCTCAAAATCCTGTAAAAAAAAGAGGGAGGGCAAGTCAGAAAAATCAAAATCAGGAGGCTTCACTCTGAGGATGATGCTGTTAAACAAATTTGAGTAAAACGAGGATGAAGTTCAAGGGCGTATTTATCTAAACAGACTAGAATGGATAATGTTCTTGGAAAAATAAAAAAAGGGTTTCTTCTTCCTCAAAGAAAGATAAACCTCTTTAACCCTCATGCTACCTTCAGGTGAACTCTGTGCCGTCGATTCTGACTGCTTGTAGAGTACAAAGGTAAAATTTTCTCCAAAATGTTTTGTTTCTCCTTTTGGTGAAAGTTTCCCATATTTTCAAGTAGATGTGACAATTTAATTTGTAATATATGGTATGATAAAACTCATTTAAAGGAGCATATACCTCCCTTTTTTGAATATAAATAATCAGAAAATTTGAATTTATTTCACCAAAGTTATTATTAGAGGTACATAAGTTGATGTATCATCATCATCATGTACTATCAGACAGTTTAATGTCAACGTGTAGGATGGATATATTTTTTTAAATCATTTCATTTTTTTTCATTTTTTAAAGGGCTTTTCTGCCTTTAATTGGATAGTGGAGGACGGTGGATAGAGTATGAAAGGGGGTAGAGAGTGGGGAATGACATGCGGGAAACAGGCCACAGGTGGGAATCGAACCTGGGCCACCCGCTCGAGGGCGAACCTCATGGCGCGCGGCCATATCCACTAGGCCATCTGCGCCCCGATCATCTCATTTTTTAAGGCAGCAAAATGTGATAAATTTAAACAAAGCACAGAAAATTAGTCATAACTAATTTTACGTGCAATTAGTGTAGCATGGAACCATTACTGTATTTTTCAAGCAATTCTATGGATGATAAAAGTTATGACAAAATAATATTTGAAATCACATCAATTTGACCCTAAGACAATGTTTTTCATAGAATATCTACAGCTATAACATTAATAATAATAACAACAACAACAAAAAATAAAATAAAATAAATAATAATAATAATAATAATAATAATAATAATAATAATAATAATAATAATAATAATAATAATAAAGACTTTTTATCTCTCAAAATTAAAGATTTTGAAAACTTGAAAATCTTGAGTTTTATTTCTCATCAGTTGGCAAGTTTATGAACTTTCTATTTTTTCTTTTGAAATTGATAACTTTTTTTAAACTAGTTTATTTTTTTAATCTTCCATAGTGGCCCTAATGTGACCTTGTATGAGGGCGATGTGAGAGAATAATCCAAACAGCCGACTGAAACCTAGATATCACACAAACAGTTCACCAAAACTATCAAAGGTCTTGGAATTTGACTGGGGTTGTTTATTAGGAAAGCATTTAAAACTCTCTGATTAATCTGGGACAGTCAGGGTTGAGTCAATATGAAAACTATTTCAGATAAAGACTGTGGTTTCGAAAGATATATCTGTTTACTTTGGGCCAGTGTTAAATGAATTCCTTGTGTCCACTTACTCTTCTGAGCTCCATGTAAAAACAGTCTGAAGCTGAGCTGAAGCAGCTTCAGACATGGAGTCAGTCAGGAAACAGCATTTTATCACCTCCTGACACTAAATAAAGCTTTATGTTGAAGATGTAACAAAAAGATGATTATTGGTGATGAGACTTTATATTCACAGGAGGAGCCCAATAAAAAATGGAAAAGTCTTTCCTTTACTTTCAAAAATAATCTCAGTTCACAAGACCAGCTGAACAGATTTTATGATTCTTACTTTAAGATAATGGTCAATGCAGCAGAGACGTCACACAACTGTCAGGCAACCGAAAAATATGGAGAAACAGAGGGAAATGTCTGAAGACGGGTCGTCCTAAAAGACCTTTCATGTTGTCATTTTTTCCATGTTTGACAAATTGATTTCACTGTCACAGTTAATGAATTACTAGTATCAAAATGTTCAAATTTCTAAGTGAGTGCATTTGAAATCCAGATCTTAGTGGTTGTATTTATAGCCAAAAATGAGAGCAGTCTCTAATTGTTATTCTAATGATATTTTTAGATTTCCAATAAAAATAGTTTCTTTTGAAATATATATATAAAAAAAAAACTTCTGGCATTAATAAAGTATTTTTTCATTTTGTTTCTCTCCATTTCATTTGGGTTATCAGAGTCTTTTTCAGAAGACTGGTCTTGAAAAGAGGGGGGGCATCTTTTTATAAGCCTTTGTGTTAATATGGAACTACGGTAACACTGTAGATTAGGGAACACATATTCACTATTAACTAGGTGTTTAATAACATGCATATAAGTAGCTTACTAGCCCCTAATTAGTATTTATTAAGCAGGCATTAACCTCTTATTCTACCTCTATTGCACCATGAATTCAGACTTTTCCATTTATTAACTCCTAATTATTACTTATTGACTACAAGTTAATGAATATGTGTTCCCTAATCTAAAGTGTTACCGGAACTACT
Source organism: Thalassoma bifasciatum (assembly GCA_008086565.1). Classification (NCBI taxonomy): domain Eukaryota; kingdom Metazoa; phylum Chordata; class Actinopteri; order Labriformes; family Labridae; genus Thalassoma; species Thalassoma bifasciatum. The sequence goes on from RPOG01002395.1 coordinate 6,114, forward strand.
TTTTCAAAAGGGCAAATGAAAAAAGTGTAAAGATGATCAGCTAAACAACAAACTCCTAAAAACCCATAATTTGAAAATCTTTCTAGATTTATGTTGGATATTGTCTGTTTCTCTCCCTTGTGTAGCAGCCACACCCCCCACTTCACCTTGACACCCTCCACTCTGTGTTTGAGGTTTCAGACCCTGGTGAGCTGCACAGTCAGCTGACAGGAGCTGCTGACTCTGAGACAGATAAAGGTGGACTCACCTCAAAGCCGGTGATGGCGATCTGGTGCATGGAGTCGTTGACAGACTTGATGATGTCCAGCATGGTGGCTAAGGCCTCCTCCAACTCAACGGTTCCTTCTCCTTTATTACACTTCAGCATCTCCTGGAGGACAGAGAGGACGGACATGGTCAGTGCAAAATAAAAAAGAAATCCATGTACCAGAAACTCCTGTTCAAACTTTGTTATTATTGGATGTGGTGTCGTCTTTGTATTGGTTACAGATCATGTTTTTATCCTGGATGTGTTTATAATCCTGATGCTCACAGTGAAACAGTAAAACCTCATGAGGCTCAGGCTTTAGACTCTCCTGTGGGGGATTATGTGGAGCAGGCTGAACTAATGGGACTGATAATGGCACACAATGATGTTTTGTTATTAACTAACACAAAGTAGTCAAACATATTTCTGAATGACATCTTAAATCAAACTAAACCACACAGAGCTCTGTTTTTAAATAGATCCTAAACGACTGTGACACAAAGAACATGACGTTACACCTGTATAGTGTTTTTTCACTTTCTAACACTCTTCTTCCTATGACTGATCCCCAAAGTTTCATCCTGTTACCTCCCTTAAAGATTGAGCCTTTGTGTTTTTCCTCATAAGGTCTCTAACCTCCACTCGCTGTCTTCTATCTCCATCCCCCCCTCCCTGTACCTGACTCTTCCCCCTCATCCTGCCTGACTCTGTCACTTACACTCTCATCTCTGCTCCGTCCTACTCTCCACACTCTCTCTCTCTCCTCCCTCTCCTCCTTCTGCTCGCCCCAGAGGCTGCCTTGTTGTCTGACTCGGTGATTACCGACACAGCCCCCCCCACGCGGCTGAAAGAAACGAGGCGAATCAAAGCGCTCCGAGGACCTCCATGCCTATCAATATGTGCTCTCCTCTTTCACTGCTCCTTATCTGCAGCTAAACGCTTCTTCTGTCGATACACAATCCACTTTTCCTCCTGAAGCTGTAAGAAAACTCTTTTCTATCTTTTTCCACTCTTCTTTATCTGCACACCTTCAGGACACAGTCCACGCCTGCTCCTGCTCTGTGAGTCTGCTTTCTACTTCCTCACAACAAGGAGAGCACAGCTGCAAATATCTGCTCTGCTGTCCTCGCCTCGCATCCGTAAACTGAAGTTCTTATTGATATCAGAGCAGAGGGAGCTCTACAACTTTACACATCTACTGTGGCTCCATAAAAAAGAAAGGTGAAGAACGACTCCAGGTAACAAAACAAAAAACACTGCCCAGAAGGAAATCTAACTGTTGGATGACAGAAAGAAAGCAAAGGTTAGAAAGTGTGTGTGCATGCGTGGTGTGTGTTACCTTGAGCATGAGTTGGTACTTGGTGATCCTCTGAACAGGCTTCAACAGGTACGCGTCCAGAGACAGCTTGTGGTCAAGTTTCTTCTGGCACTCCTGTAGTTACAAACACAGAACACAGTGTTAAAATGTGATTCAGGAATTAAAGCCACAGTAAGCGATTCTACAATGTAATAAAAACTAGGGCTGTCAAACGATTAAAAATTTTAATCGAGTTAATTACAGCTAAACAATAAATTAATCGTAATTAATCACAGTCCAAATTATCCCCAAAATAAGACATACTTTTCTGTAAATTATTGTTAGAATGGAAATAAATGACACAAGGCGGATATATACTGTACATCAACATACTGTATTTGTTCATTACAACCATAAATTCACACTGGATGGCATTAATATTGATCAAGAACATTATTTATTTTAGGCAGTATTCTTTTTTCTCTTCAAAATCAACAAGATGTTTTTTTTTTCTGCAAATTACTATCTGCTTATTTATTGTTCCATCTGTATTCTTCTTAAACTGAAATTCCCCATCCAGAGGGCCAACCTGCTCTTCCTCCATGTTTACATTCATCGCACGCATGCATCCGCTCTGCTTACTGCACGTCACTGCTAAGTGGTATTATGGGATATGGAGGCGGGTCATTCTGCGCATGCGTCAAATGCGTTAAAATTTTTAACGGCACTAATTCTAAATATTAGTTATCGCCCGCTAACGCGATAATTTTGACAGCAGTAATAAAAACCTATTCTCAGGGTTCGAATATAAAATGAAATAGCAATAGACATGACTACAAAAACTGTTAAATTCTTATTGTCTTACTAAATTTCAGTCAATTTAGTGTTACAGTTAGCAGTCACTACACGCATTTTCATGACTCTTTTTTCACAAAATAAAAGTGATATTTCAGAAGTTTTGATAAAGTTCAAACATTCTAAGAGCTGAACTGTCATTTTGATGGGCGTTACTGCTTTTGCTGATGTTGTCAACAGACAAAGACAGAGGATGATAAAACATGAATGTCGGAGTCAGCATGTGTTCCAAGCAGCCACGTACTATGGACTTCTGGGAGATGAGATGTGGATCCAAAACTTTAGGTTGACCTAACCTACGTTCCCCTGACATACAATCCCACTGTCTGGTCTTAATCTATTGTCCATCTTGTTTTTTGGGGGGAAAGTGACTCAAGTCAGGAGAGGGAGGTACATCTGTTATTCACGTCACCTTTTGTGAAAAAAAGGTGTTTCTATTGCACTTTGGTGATACACTTCAAAATCCAAACATCGGCAAAACCACCTTTAATGAGAGTGTAGAGGCTTTTTATTGAAATTTGAGAGGTTTTTCAAAATTTTGGTGTTTCCATTAGCATTTTTGTATTGAAACGTTACACATTTTGCGCAATTCTGGATGTAATGGAAACACAACTACTGCAAAGACCTCTTTAAAACCTTACACACTATACACCAGGGGTCACCAACTATATTTATCAGAGGGCCAGAATTTTACCAGAGAGTCACCTTAGGGGCCAGACCCTCAAATAAAAAACAAATTTTGTCATAACATTATTATCTGATATTTATTGTTCATATTTTTTTCCATGTCATTACAAAACTGAAAAGGCATTTTTAGCTTTTATGAGTCATGTTCCTTTCACCTGTACTATGATCAAATATTGCTTGCTATTTGAACAACATACTGAGGAAAGTAGTTCAAACAACAGACGGTATTTATAAAAGAATTTAAAAAATTCAAAGTAACTTTATCTGTAATGGTGTAAACACTCGTTATCAGTGAATATTCAAATGCAAGTATACGCACACTTCTCATTTTGGAAAAAAAGTGGTACCAGTGCATCCCTGATTCTAACAATTTATATCTTTTAAATATTAAACTACATGACGATTTCAGTAAGTTATATCAACCATACAGTCATGTTTTTTTCCCTGAATCTAAAGAAGTGCAGAACTTCAGTTTGAGAGAAAAATGAGACCACAGTGAGTAGAAATGATGAGCAGAAACTACTTTAGACCCTGAGGATTGTGCATGAATAAAGTGGGGGATGTTTGTCATCAGATAAAATATGAAGGATGAGCCACCATTCTCCTGTTCTAATGCTTATCCAGCATTTACAAATGTATGAATGTTAAAAACAGACAGAAGTGATAAAACTGTAAATCATAAAAAAACAGACGGTGGTGTCTGTGTTGCTCCGTCCTGATGGTGCTGCGTGTGTGTTACCTGGAAGAAGAGACTGTCTCCACACTGTCTCCAGAGGACTTCAGAGCGAGGTTTGTTCTGACAGTACTTCTCATACACCTGGAGCTCTTCTTTCTGTCCACGCAAAGACATGTCTGAGTCAGGAGAGGGCCTGAAGTCGGCTTTACTTTTCCCCTGGACACTTTTTCAGCTGCTGCTGCTGGAAAATGAAATATCTGTCTGTTTGAGCCCTGCTGGCTGCTGAGTCTGTACCTTTAGATACCGCTACCCTGAGAAAATCTACAGCAGTAAAAGACCCTGCTCTCTGAGAATTCAGATGCATCATGAGTTTAAATCTAACTTTAGGAGCTTCTTTATCATTATTGGATTGATTCAAACATCTTTGAGATGTGACCCTTTGAGACTCAGTGTTGTTTAGAACCAGCTGACATTGGTCGTGGGTCAGGCACTACTATTTAACGTTTTACTCCCACGTGACCCATTCCAATTTCTTGTTTTCCAAGAGTCACCAAAATCTGTTCTTGAAAAACAGATGTGGGATTTGAGTTTCTGAAAAATAACTTTTTTCTTTTTCTCTCAGTGACTTCAAACATCCCTAGTTTGCACTTATAAAAGAAGAGATATGTAACTTGAAGGTCAAACATCCACGTCAAAGTAAAAAGTTCAAAAGCAGCATCTGTGATGGTATGGGGGTGCGTTAGTGCATCTGTGATGGCACCATTAATGCTGAAAGCTTGACCCTGATTGTTTCAGCAAGACAGTCACAACAGCATGGCTCCGTAGTCAAAGAGTGCAGCTACTAGACTGATCTGCCTGCAGTTCAGACATATCGCCCATCGAAAATTTGTGACACATTATGAAGCCCACAATACAACAATGGAGACCTCGGTGCTAAACAACTGAAGTTGTCCATCAACAAGAATGTGAAAGAATTCCAGCTCCAAGGCTTCAACAATCAGTGTCCTGAGTTCACAAACACTCATTAAGTGTTGTTAAAGGAAAGGTGATGTAACACAGAGGGAAATATGAACCTGTCCCAGCCTTTTTGAAACCTGTTGCAGGCATCCATTTCAAAATTAGCAAATATTCCCACATAAAAAAATAAAGTTTTTCAGCCTGAATATTAAATATCTTGTCTTCGTGGTGTAATCAATTAAATATAGGTTGGAGAGGATTTTCAAATCATTGTTTTCTATTTACATTTTACAAAAATCCCAACTTCTTTGAAAATCCATTTATCTGTCTAAATGACCGTTTCTGAGGCTGTACTCACCCTTTTCAGGAAACAGGTTCCTACCAGCTCTGGTTTCTCAGCACAGTTCACCAGCTCCCTCAGAAATGTTCTGAAAAGAAAAGAACAGAAAACAGATAAGTAAATGTCCTTATGAAATATTTTCCAAGAGCTGGAGGAGTCAGAGGAAGTGTTCAGCCTGTGGAGACGGATTAAAAAGATGTGGGAATATAATAATCAGGGTGGATCCAAGAAGGAGATGGTTAATTGATGCATTCGGGGAAGAGTGAAATCCTGTGGTGAAGCTTCACTTACTGTTATCAATAAAAAGTGTGTTTACTTTTGTATAACCTAATATTGTGACCAAGTGTATTTAGTCTCAGAGACATGTTTAAGTCTGTACTTAATAAATCAAATGTTCCTTTAAAAGCTGGACCTTCATCAGTTTGAGTCTTGACTCATTGAGAAACTCCTTCACTCTAATAAGGTCTTTACCTGACTCAAAGTGATGAACAATCAGGGATACAAGGGGAATAAAAAGCCTAAGTGAGTCCTGAAAAGATGCAAAGAGAGTCAGAGGAAGAGGAAAGAGAGGGTGGAAATGAAGAGTGGAGGGAAAGGAGGAGGATTTCTTTGTTTCAGGCCCTCAGGAGCTCTGCTCTGTCTGTGAGGAGCTGCTAACAGTTGATAACTCTCCTCTTTCAGACATGTTACCCACCAATTCTGTTTCCTGGAATTAAATTTGTTTTTCAAGTTTTCGGCACCAGCACCCATATTTTGAAGAAACTAATGGTAGAAAGGTTGATTAGGTTACCACTGGAATATTAACTTTATCCAAAGCTTAAAACTACTCACTTCTTCAGGTGAAGCAGCAAATCTGAACTCTCCATAAAGTCATCCATTTTATTCCATATTTATACATTTCAGACACATTAAAATGACATGCTCAGAGGCTTTCTGCAGTTTTCATGAATACAATACAACAAGAGGAGCCAATAAGCCTGAGATTCTGTTTTTTGAGAATTACAAGAAAGAAAACGTGAAAAAAATAGAGGAGATGAATTCCTGCTGTTAGCATTATTTGAAGGCTCTGTGAGGACTAACTGTTAGCTGCAGTGATACCTGTTGCAGAAATTGGTACTGGGGTTTTTTTAGGGATAAAGACACGGTTTTGCATGAGACGCATCATGAATAGTCGTAAAGACGTGATTCATACCAAGGTGGTCATTTGTTTTGGAGAGCAGATCTTTCCAACACTACTTTTCCTTCTTCTATCTTCAAAACAACTTTTTCAAGAGTGCAAAGTGATGAGGTAATGTTTTTATTTGTAGTTACATGGAGCTATTATTTGAAATGTGACAACAATTACATTTTGTCAACTCTGTTTGTGAGTTTTATTGTGAGCAAACTGTTAAGTTTCTGCTGGAAACAAAAACACATTTCTTTGTCTGTATGAAATGTTTGATGTTATTTTCCAACAGATCAACACAGTTTAGTGACAAATCTTGAACTATTATCAAAGAGGTAGTCATTAAGTCATTTGTCTCCAAATCCTGATCATGAAACATGCAGACGGTCCTTCTGAACACAATAAATATCAGATGAAGTCTGTCCTTCTTTATTTACCTACTTTAAACTTTAGTGTTCTTAATGTCCACTTTTTACAGCAGTTACAGGAGCGACAGATCTGTCAACTTTATTTTACAGCTTAACCAAATCTGATGGATGGGGTTGTCGTCCAAACTTCAAAGGACTTGTGTATCTTTTTCAAGAGTCCTTTTCTATGAGGAAAATGAGATTAATCTCCTTATGGTGGCTATATTCTGTGATATATAAAGATTATTGATGATTTTGTAGGTATTACAGTTTAATTTGGGTACTCTGATGCAACCAATTTAATAAAAACATCTGAAACTTATATCTAACAAACTTGCTTTCTACTGTAGTTCTCAGCTAGTTCATAATAAATATAAATCTTCGGGGGGCTTAAAAGTTAGACATTGTCCACAAGAGGTACTAAAAACCAGTAACAAAGCTGAAGGGACTTAAACTAATTTAGATGAATGAAACACACACAGTATAAAAGGGGGTCAATATTGGTCTGTATTAGCTTATGAATCAGTGCATTAGCAGTTTCCTCTGATCACTATTCGTGTTTTACAGAATGTGAATCTCTATCTTACAAAAATCAGATTTTTTTAGTCAATGTTACAGAGAAAAAGTATGACTGGACAAACTGGTGAGTGTGTCAGAATAAGTCACATTATCTGTGTTATCTTCATTAACAAAACAATACTTCAAGCACTTAACAACCATAATGACACAATATTGTTCAAAGACTTGTCAGAGATTCACTTTTTCTTTACTCTGCCTTCAGATCTGAACTTTCATCCACTTACTTGTTGTGAAACTCGTATATCTCCGGCAGGTTTCCGAACAGCACGTCCCTTTTGTTTTCCAGGCAGGGAGGGATGAGGTGGCTGAGCTCGGAGTTATCCAGCTCTGCAAAATAACCCTGAGGATGAGGTCGGGGGAGAGGGGGGGCGGCGATGAGACCAGAGGCAGTACTCTCCATAAATAAAGTGCCAGCAGTGAGAAAATATACTGGCTGATCATTTTAACCCGAGAGGAAGAGACAATAAAGATTCTTAACCTCTGCCCATCTCAGTCCAGAGATTGAGCAGCGCAGTGATTGGAGTGAATAATAGACCAGGATACACCAACTCTTTAAGTTGTGTTTCACGTGATCAATAAACTCTACGGTCAGAATCAATGCTCTCCAGCTGCACTTCAATCTTTCACGCTCATGTAATCCAATATCAAATTGATCTGGACATATTCAACTCAGCAAATCATTTAAAGTTCATACACTGTGAGGCGTCTGAGAGTTGAATTTATGAGGAAAAGAATCACACTCTGCATCCTGCTCCGGAGCAATCAATGCAGATACTAACCTCCAGGATGAAACATGCTGCTATTGATAAGTGGATAAGAAACTGTTTGCAGTAAGAAGTGCTGAGAGAATTCAATACTCAGAGCTATAACAGGCTCAGAACTGGACAAAACAATTCACTTTCTTCAATCATCCAGAAGAAAAAGCAACATTTGTCGATTTAATGACCAGATGGATCCTTTTGGACTTCATTCAATTAAGAAAATGCACATTTATCCACTTTTCAGCAGTGCTTCTTGATGTAGATGTAAAGGGGTTGGCAGAATAACCAGATTTGATTTAAAAGGAAGAAGAGATTGAGAGGTAATTATTATTGACAATATTGGGTTGAAATTTGAGATTTAAGGCCAAATAAAAAAGATCAAAAGGTGCAAGTCTAACCTTTTATCCCAAAATATACCATTTTTTCTTGAAATGTCAACTTTTTTGTTCAAAATGTGGCTTTTATCTCTTAATTTTGACTTAATTATCAATAATTTTGGACTTTACATCTCAAATTAAAATTTTGATTCTCATAACTTTGAAATCTTCTACTAATTTTGATGATGTATCTCAAATTATGACTAAGTGATTTTAAAATAGAAACCTTTTTGTCAATATTTGAGTTTATTCCTCATAATTTCTACTTTTCATCCTACAATTTGTTTATTCTTTTCTCAAAAGTTTGACTTTTTTCTTATAATTTTGACTTTCTTTTTCACAATTTTTGCCTGTATTATTCCAAAATCCAACTTTTTATCTCAAAATTTGAGTTTCTGCCTCAAAATGTCAACTTTTCATCCCACTGTAAGGGATGATGTTTCTCTAAAGTTTCTTTTTCTTCCTGATTTTGACCTTTTATCACAAACTTTGACTTTTTATCTTAAAATTCCAACATTTCATTTTATAATTCTGGCTTTGTCTGAACAAGAACTGGCCTTTTTCTTACATTTATTAATGACACTTCTTTATAAAATCTCAGTATTTCAACTCTTTATCTCAAAAATGTACTTTTTATCTAATATTTTTTATGTTTTATCTAAAAAATTGAAATAATTATCTAAAGTTTTGACTTTTTTTCTTCAAATTTTCTATTGCTTTTCTCATAATTTTATCTTTTCTCCCAATTTTGAATTAATGATCTTAAAATATCAACTTTCAACTCAAAATTTGAGTTAAACTTTTTCTAAAAAATAAAAAAATTCACTTTTCCCTACATTTTTTACTTTATTATCTCAAAATCTGACTTTAATTTAATGTTTCTGATGTTTATGTCAAATTTTGACTTTTCTCTCATAATTCTGACTTAATTTGGGTTTTCTTTTTTTTCTTTAATGTTGGATATTGCCTTCCATAGAATCTTTAAAAGAACTATCTGATTTTTTTTTTTTTAGGTACCGATCAGGTGTGTAGTTGAAGAGGTCAGGGGTCAGAGAACATACTGTACCTCCATGATGCTCTGCAGCTCCTCCACATACAGCCTCTCTGTTTCTATCAGCTCAGTCATGATGTGTCTGCAGAGGAAGAGAGAGAGAGAGGGAACAATGTGGTGATTTCTTCGAAAGCCTTTTATCTATTCATCTTTCTTCCCACGGGGCGACTCTCAGGAAACTGAAGAACAAACTAATGGATCAAAAATCAACAATAATCATGTCGGTGAAGAGCTCTCTGGTCACACGAGAGCCACACTAACTTGTTAATGACAACACAAATAATGGTTTGTCAATCTGTGTGTGGCAGTAATGACCTCCTGACTGAAAACAGATTGATTTGTGGCTGTTTGAATGAGCTGTGAGATCAGACTTCATCAGAATTCACCCCCAAAGGCATTAGAGACGAAGGATCTGAGCTTCACAGTGGACAAACAACATCACGTTTCTCTTTTTCCAGTAATATCCATTAGGAGCCACGAGAACACAGAACATTCATGTCTCACTTTCCTCTGTTAGTGGATCAATGTGCTCTGTCTTCCTACAGGAGGAAACTTTAAATGTTGCTAATATTCTGTCCGGATGTGATGCCAGGCTGCAGGATAAAAGTATGAGATGATTCCTCCTGAATTGTGACTCAGATAAATGTAATTCACTGCCAGCTCTGTGGTTAAAGATTTAGATGTGTTTGCTCGTGGCTGACGTAGCCTCCAGCTACTTCCCTCAGGCAGGAAACATTTGGAAAGTTCACTTCTTACATATTTAACAGATACTTCCACACATTTGAATCAGATGAGAAGTTATCAGTGTTAAAAAAAGAAAAGATAAAATTATTCCTGAACCATTTTGTTAATTATTAATTTATTCAAATATGCCTTATTGATCATTAATATTGTAAACAAAGATGTTTGGTATAAATTTGCAGTTGTTGCATAAGTTCTCACTTTGGAAAAATAAAAGAACTTATAATGATCTACAGCAGAAGTCTTCAACAGGGGGTCAGAGGCCACATAGGAGGGGTCTGTGGAGGTGGGGGGTTGTGATGTTTTTTTTTATTTAAGTGTGGCAGTGACACTATGAGTCATCACTTCTGTTTCCTCAGCAATATGCAAAAAAAAATGCCAGTCTGAATAATGTGTATGCTTGACTGTGGTACATTTGTCAGACAATGTTGATATTAACATTGGTATCAAGTGTGTTTATAAATGACAGTGACAAGGCTAATCTACTCACTGTATCTCACAAATAAACCTGTGTATAATTGAAAGCACAATAACAGGGTACTTTTATACATGGTACTTGGTCTGATTTAATATGAGACCCAATTAAATATAAAAATTATTTTACCCGAAATGTGTCAGGATATCAGATAAGAAATTTTTATTTCATTTTTTTTTTTCCGGTAGATGTTTTATCCTCTACATCAATGTTTCTCAACCCTAAATTCAACCAAAGAGACGAATCGTTGAAAACTACCTTTGCAAAAGAAACAATCTAAGAGGTGAAAAGTGGTAAAACAGCAAGAATGAGCAATAGAAATAAGCAAATAAAGCAAAGTTGGGTGAAAAGGATTGAAAATTGAAGAAAACTCAGAAAATGGTCAAAAAGTACAGAAAAACTTTTCAAAGGCCTGACACTAATGTATGAAATATATATATGAAGCTCGCGTTAGTTCATACAGGACACGGAAGTCATACGCCCAGCTGTTACCAGCTGACAGGCTGATGTTTGAGTCACACCTCTCCACTTAACCAATCACAGCTCGCTGTTGACCAACAAGGCGGTGTATTTAAACATGTCTACATTCACAAGTATTCCTGCTACTGCTTTGCACCACACTGCTTCGTCTCCAAGTTACCTCCTCCACCCCAGCCTCCTCCTGTTCAGTCTGTATACATGTATATTATTCATGTATTATATTCATGAATAAAGTGTGTGTCTTGTTCCCCAGGGGGGGATCTGATTTGCACTCCCTGGAAAGCCCAAGCAGGCTGCTTGGCTAACTCAGGGAGTGCTCTGAAACCAGAGCTGTAACGCCAAATATAACTATTTCCATTTGGCAATAAATGGGTCAAATCTATTAAGAGAGTGTTCGTGAATGAAATTTTTTTATTGATCTTATGTAATATTCTAATTTTTGAGGCACTGAATTTTGGATTTTTATTATCTGTAAGACAATAATCATCAACTTTTCAAGAAATAAAGTCTTGAAATAGTTAACTCTGTGTTTTATGAGTCAATATAACACTTAGGTTCCACTTTCTGAAATGAGTGAACATGATTTTTTTACTTTTCATCATTATTTTCATTTTTGAGATCTACCTGTATAAGCAAATAATTACTCTTGTTTTTTTTTTATTTAAAATAATCCCACTTTTCTCCCTCTTGCATGTGTTTTTCTTGTTCAAAATGAGAATAATTAAAAAAGATGCATTATCTCTTTCAATAAAGTTATTGATGTCAATGATACATAAGATAGGGAGCCTAAAAAGAATCGAACTGAGTACTTTTTGCAAACATTACCCTGATCTAAATACTCCACAATTCTTTTGCAATCCAGCTCAATAACAATGAATTCTTTCAGAGGATTTTTGGATCATAAAGTTGTAGAGGCAGTGATTTATCAGTGTTAGAGAGTTAGTGATAAGACCTTAAGAGAACTTAAGAGAAAAGTGGTTTTACCAACGCAACAGAACTTCTGAAACTCAAAACCAGCTTCTTTAGCTTTACTCAGGACTTCATGGACATAAGTGACCACGACTTTGAATATTTCACAAAGGAATGCAAACACTTCGCTTTTTAGGGGGAATCAAAAAAGATCTTATAATTTTTGACAGCTCCTTTCAAAATGGCTGATCAGTCAAAAAGTCCTTACTTTTAAAAAGCAAAAACTTATTCTGATCAACAAAAGATTAGAAAATGATTATAATGGATCCAAATGATGAAAGCTTGAACTCTGTCTCAAAGGTCGTCACTGTACTGGTAAATTAAAGGCTCTTTCTCTGCACAAAGATGATGCAGAAAGAGGTCAGCCTTTTAATGTGGGACATAAGCATTCACACGTCCACACAGAGGTGTGAAAGGCTCCTGTTGCACACACCAGTTTGCAGATCAACAAACTAAATGCATCACCTCTCATCACTCATACCACGCACAGTCGCACACATACAGAAAATGAAAAAAAACCCCACTTGTTTCTTAATCTTCTACCATCTTTGAGGTGTCTGAGCTGCTGTTTCCACATTTACGCTGCACAGACTGTACGTGCAGAGCTTCTCTCTAACCTTGTTAAGGGGAAGAATGTGCTGGAGCACAGAGCTTTTCCTGTCTACAAACTCAACATATGTGCTGGTGCTGATTTGCACAATTTCACACACACACACACACACACACACACTACTGCACACACACACACACACACACACACACTGACCTCTCCCTCCATATAAGCTCCAATTGAGTTAATGGCACATGATGTGTGTGTCAGCTGACATGACACATGTGTTCTATATATTGCTGAGCATTAGTCAGTGTCACATACATGTTTTTCACACACAAGAACAGTCCAAAGCTACAGACATTGTTTCTTCAAACACTAATATTTCACAGTGTGTGGGGGCCATCTCCACCTGCAGGGCCCTGCAGGTAACTGAAGCATCAGTCCTCATAATCTGACCTTTAATGTCAGTTTTAGTCATATGCTTGTACATCCATGCACACATATCTTTAAATCTACCATGCAACATTTGAATAACCTCCTACCAAAGGACTGCAAACAAACTGAGCCCTAAGCCAACTGTTGGACAAATTCCTGTTATATTTTGTACAAAGTTAATATATAAGATAAACAAAAAATGTCCTTTTTTCAATTACTTTCATCTTGGTTGTGCATATTTTCAGTGATTCCTCTTTGTGTGCAGAACTATTTAAAGGTCTATAAAAGTCCTGATTGTATTAGTTGGTTATTGTAAATGTTTCCTGTCCAACTTGTCCTGTTTGAGGTCATCAAGTCCAGTCGTGCTGTCAGTGGGTTGGAGCACAGGTCACCGGACTGTCACAAAGCAAGGGGCGTGGCCACCTGGGGTGACTAGGGGTGGCACCAAAGGACAACAAGCCAAAAACCAAACTTACAGCATCAAAAAACAGATTTATTTAGCCTGATAGAGAAAAAGAACAAACAGCTTGGGTCTGGATCGCTAATTTCGCTATCAGCACACACTGTACAGGGGCTACTTTTTTTTAACTCAGTAGTTTGGAAGATATTATGATCTAGAGTCGCCCAATCAGAGGCCCAGCTCAGCTCATGTGACTGGCAGGTGTCTTGTAGTTGTTAGCTTCGGTTATTGATTGGCTTCATTTCTTTGTATCAGTGACCGACAGGTGACATCCCAGAGAGTATTATTATTACTTATTAATAGTCTGGCTACCTCTGAAATCTGGTTGGCCACCTGCCATGCCACCACTCTCAGCACAGCGGTTAATTAGTTTGTTTGCCTGAACTTTGAAAACCGAGACCTTTTGGACCAACCATTTGGATGATTCTCAACTGTACAATGTGCATTATTTGGCAGATTAAAAGTTACAATGATCACATTTTTTTTTCCAATTCTCTACATGGCATTTTAAAAAAGACTTTAATTTTAGCACCCTTCTACGGTTGGTGCCCTTTACCTGGTCCCCCAAGACAAAAAAAAACTGCACACACCTCTGCACAAAGCTAACTTGCAGTCCAAAACATGCACAGCAACAGATTTAGAGTGAAGAATGAACCAATCCTTCATATCTTCTATCCATGGAGGAGGGGGAACTGGTGGGAACCCAAACATGCAGAGGATCAACATTTAATCCTCATCAGGGATTTGGATCAAGGACCCTCCTGTAGGACCTGGAGCACTGGATTAACTCGGTGGTTAGAGCATGAGTCTCACGTAAAGCTGTTACATTTTTCTCCATATCCATCTTTGGTTTGAGTCCACCTTTCCCTGTAGACTGTTTAATACCAGGACTTAGCACCGGGGGCATCACTCATCTGTTTCTGATAGAGAGGCTTATCATCAACGGGGGCATTTTGGAGATGCTGAACTCAATCCAGCTGTTAGAGATAGTCATGATTTCTAATGTGTGTTTGAGAATGAAGTATCAAAAAGTCTGCGTGACTTGAATTTCATCTCAAACTTTTTTTAGAAGAATAATTCGGCTAATAATTGGCGTGGGCTTTCAAACTCCTCATTAGGAGCTACAGGGCACATGGCTACCAGTCAGCTGAGCTCTGCCTCTGATTGGTCAAGAAAAAAAATCACCCTCTACAGTGTGCGTGACCCTGTCGCTTTTTAGAGAAATCCGCTATTCCGATGAGAGAAATTTCATACACCAGGCAGTAAACACATTTATTTCTGTGGTGAAAATGGTCTTTTGCCGCTTGGTTGCACTGTGATATAACTGCCAAACGAGATTGCAGGGCATCTAAGCGCTGTTTGCTTTTCACTATTATATCACAAATACTTCCACAACAACACTGAAGTAACTTAAGAAAGTAGAAGTATTAAATGGGGGTAAAACAGCTGTGGTTCTGCAGCACCTACAAGTTCCGGGTGGAGCGTCTACAAAAAATAGGTTACATCAAAGTTTACTCAGTAAAACTAGAATATACTACGTAAACATCAAACATATCGATTTATGTAACATTTTCAACTAGACCACAACTACTTTGCACTCATTCATTAAAGGGGTCTTTGCAGAGTGCCATTCAATTAGTCAGCAAATAGTTAGCCTGACTATCACATGCTTGCAAAGTCCATCTCTACGAGCAGAGCTGACAGAAAAATGAGTTACTTAGACCAATGCTGCTCTTGTAAATAAACATATAAACATGTTTATTTTTGCTCTAGCAGTCGTCTTCTTTATAGCTAGTGTGTATGTGGTGTAGCTGCCCCATGTAGAGCTGCAGTTTCAATACTTCCTCACAGGCTTCACATTTTTGAAGTGGGGGATTCCACAAGACCTTGACCCCTTCGATGCTTGTCTCTTCTGCTCTCTACTCCACTTAAATCCTGACTCTCATCATCTGTCAAATCAACAGAGTTAAACAGAAAAGTAACAATGCTAATAAAATAAAGTAAGGTAACAACCCCCCCCCCCCCCCCCCCCCCCTCACACACACACACACACACACACACACACACCCAAACCCCACAACAACTCCCCCACTCCCATGCAAAAAAAGAGCACACCGTAATTAAGACGTGGGTTTGCAAACTGAGGAGCTCCCATCAGGAAGTCTATGTGGGGAAACACTGAGGGTAGAATAAGGTGTTAAAACTCAAGATAAGAGAATAAAACAACCAAGATAAAAGAAATATATAAGAAAAAAAATACTGAAAGACCAAAAGGCTACAAAAACAAAAAAAGGTAACTGAAGACAGGATCCTTTTGAGAAAAAAATATAATAATAATGAACTTTATTAAATAAGTAAGTTAACATTTGTGACAAGAAGGGAAAAAAATAAAAAATAAATAAATATATATACATGTATGTACATACACAGTATGTGTGTGACTGTAAAATTAATTAATCAATTAATAAAAAAACTGTATGACTTTTAAATACACTGCACTATTTTATTTTAATGTTCATATAATTTTCTTTCTTCCTTTTGTACAAAGCGTCTATATTTTAAATATTCCATATATATATATATATATATATATATATATATATATATATATATATATATATGGTATCTCATGTTTATTCTCACTTGTTTTTTGTACAAAGAGAGCACAGTTGAAACCAAAGTCAAATTCATTGTATGCTTCTTTAAGATACTTTGCAATAAAGGTGATTCTGATTTGGATTCTGATTCTGAATAGATTAAGATCAGGACTAATTGAAATAATAATTAAAACTGAGCTAAAAGCTAAACTAAAAAAGTAGGTTATCAGTTTGCTTTTACAAATGTAAAACTGTCAGATTAGGGCTCACTCAGGCTCTTAGAAAACAGATAAAAGCTATTTCACTGCTGTAATGAACTCAACTCTTCTCATTTTCAGATGAATGTTTCCCATTGATTAAGTAATAACTCAGCTCCATTTGACATAGATGATTGTAAATAAGTTTGATTGTTGAGAGTTTACAGAATGAAAGTTTTACTCTCACATGAGGTTGGAGTTCCAGACAATGAGCAGTAAAAACCAACATCCATCCATTATCCATCTAATAACTTCTGAGGTACTTTGTTCATCTACAGCTGAAACTCTCCTCTTATAAACTGACACCACACACTAGTTCCTCCCCCTTTCAAAGGCGCACCCACCCACCCAGACTCCCACCCAACCCCTCTCTCTCTCTCACACACACAGTCCCTCTGACACATATGCTCACCCTGACTCTGAGGACAATAAAAGCAGAAACATAAGGCTCAGTGCAGTCGCCGCAGCAGACGACAGGATACCACAGATGGAGGAGTGAGGGGAAGATGATAAGAAGGAGAAGAGGAAGTCATGGTAGAGGAAAGAAAAAATGAGAGCAGAAAAAGAGAAGCCTTTGGGAAGAGTGAGAAAGTAGGAGTCACACAGAGAAAATACCGGGAGTGAGTGAGGAGAAGTGGAAGCAGAAGAGAGAGATGTGTCTGCGCCTCACACATGGACTCCAAAGAAGCTCAGTAAGTCACAATAGCACAGTGTGTGTGTAAATGTGTGTGTATGTGTGTGTGTTGTGCTCTAAATTGAGTTTCTATTACCTCCCGGTGTTCAAGGCTAAAGGTGTCAGCTTGCAGTAGCAGACTGACGGAGTGAGAGGGCTGAAAACAAGCAGCATGTGTCAAGGTGATGAAGTCAAACAAGTAAACAGTCCCAGGACTGAAAACACTTTTTCAGCAGAGCCAGATCCAGAGTGAGCAGGAGAGAGCTCCAGCAGAGAGCTCCAGCAGAGAGGAGGGGATGAATTAGGCTTAGAGGCTGAGCAGGATATCTTAACACAGGAGCCCAGAGCAAACAGGATGTTACCACCAACAAACCTTCATGTTTGCCTTTGGCCAGCTTTACAGCTCCACTTCTTCTTCTATGTGATGATAAAAAGAGTCATTCTTTAAAGGAGCGGTCCAATAATGCTGACTCGAATGGAAAAACTTTATAAACGGGCAGGTCTGCAGGGCCTGAGTTAGCTTTACACTCAAAAAAGTGACAGACAAAAACCAAAATATCACTGATGTTAGCTTTGGGGTTTTTAAAAGTTAGTTTTCAGTGATTTAGACTTCTCTTCTTACTCAAGATTTTAAACTTGTACTAATGATCTGTTTCAAAACAAGCTGATCTAATCCAATCTTTGGGATGAAACTAATAACTTTCAAGGAAAAAAGTCATAGTTTGATGCTACTTTAAGACCCGTTTCTTTGATCACACTGTACTGCTGTTTTAGCCAATAACTAAGCCCAACTGATTGAATTAACTCAAAAGAAACATGTATATAAGATAAGAATTAACATACAAATACAAAGGCTCTTAAAAACCCATTAAAGAATAGAGCAGATGACTTAGTGGAGGTGAGGAGTGTAGCTTGTTTTCCTCACTGAGTGTTGCTCTAAAGCCAAAATAAAGATGTCCAGAGCTCTATAATCCTTTGCTCATAATAGTAAAAGAAACAGGTTTTTAAGGGCGTGTCATGATTCTACATCTAGAGCCTGACGTCAAGGCCAATAACTGGATTGACACAGCACATGACATCTCCTGGAGCTAGAATATCAAGTATAGTTAGTTCAATGTCTGTTACATCACACATTCTATGAAATGAGAAAAGAACAAGATGGGAGGATATAAAGGTAATCCTTTCTGTGATTCATCTCCTTCAGCTCTGTTCATCATGTGTGTTATGTTGGTTTCCTGCTTCCTGGATTCAACCAATAAATCAGCACATGTAATTAAAAAATGATGATAAGTGCTTTTATTTGTCTAGACAGTTATTCACAGTCCAAAGAAATATCTTTGTTTCTGAAAATAAGAAAATAACTCGTGATATTAATTAACAAATGATTTGATTTAACTTTAAACAGGCAGTAAGTAGCCTAAACTTCCTTTTAAGAAGGTTGCTCTTGGGTTTGAGGATGGTTATTGATAAAAGTGAAGAATCGATAAGACATTATTTAACCCTTCGACATCACTGGCCTTTATTCTTTACGATTTCCTTGTTGATTCCTTAAGTTACGCTGGAGCGGCTGGATCTTACTTCACATTCTTGTGATGTGCAATTATGACTTTTTTCATTCATTTATTTACATACAGAGATACCCAGATTCATTGACTAATTTCATCCATACCCATAAATAGGGATGAGAATCAAGAACCGGCTCCTGTTAAGATTTGATTAGAAATAGTGGAATCCATCAACATCATTAGTCTTTATGCTTTAGGATTCTTGTGTTGATTCTTTAATTTTCGCAGGAGAGGTCGGACCTTATGTCGATTACTCTGCCACAGTTAGCTTAACTTAACAGATAGATAACAGTTTCCCATGAAAACTCTACTTTGGGATTTTCCGCTTGAAGTTTTATTTAAGAAGCTGTAAAACTGAACACACACAACTATGTTCATTACTATCTCACAAATCCATATTCGATACATCCAACATGTCTTACATCTCCTAATGTACTATAAACCATATCAGATACAGGGTGCTAGCTTGATGCTACCATGTACAGGAAATGGTATTGGTATGCTAAGGGTTAGCATACACCGATAAAACTTTATTTTAAAACAGAATTTCAGCTGTATCACAGAAACAAATCACAATTACTTTTTTTTTAAAAAATACTCAAAACCCTAAATATGAAAGTACTAACAGGCAAACATTATCCAAACAGGCAGAGAATGTAGATTATTTTTTTGATAGAAGAAAAGTTAAGGGCAACATCCAGTTTAGAATAATGAAGCCTGCACCTAAAACATTGAAGGGGGTGAATTTTTGTCTAACTCAGCGTTTTAAATGATAATAGGATCCCAAGTTTGTTCAATCAGAGGCAGAGCTTAGCTTACATGACTGATGACAGGCATCCTATAGCTGTTACACAAGAAGCTTATAGCCTGGGTTGTATCCAATATGGCGTCCACCGTGGATCGGCTTCACCACTGTACGCTGCGAATAGAAGGGCGGCACATCGGAGACTATGTCCATGTTTTACAGGAGATGGTGCAGGCTCATGGCTGACTTCAGCGTAACTAGTGTCACTTTCAGACACTAGATGGCAGGAACCTATTTCAGTCAGTAACAGTTAAAACAATATATCCATGTTGGGTGACATGCAATTTGTACTTTTTATCTATTTGCATCCAGTGATCTAAGATGCAGTGACCATTGTGCGGACATTTTTACGAATTACATACTCAATCTCATCTTTATTAACTTACAAACTCAGTAAATGTTGTTGGTAGGACTAGGCAATTAATCACAAATTAGACTAAATCATAATACTACCTGCTGCAATATTCTAATCTCAGACAGTGCAATATTTCTATAACCCTTAAATGTTTAAAAAAAATAACAGACGCAATGTTTTAAAGTAGATGCTCTACACCAGTTACTTAATCCTGCTCAACCAAAGAGCCAGATTTTTGAAAATTACCTTTGTAAGAGAAACAATCTAAGTCGAGCAAAGTGGCAAACACAGCAAGAAGTAGCATTGAAAGCAAGTTTAAGGTGGCAAAAATGGTGAAAAAGTGCAAAAAAATGACATAAAAATTGGGGGGAAATGTGGAAAATCGTCAGAAAAAAGCAAAAAATGGTCCAAAAGATGTAAAAAAAAAGAGACTTAAGTGACTAAAATGGGCAAAGAGCAGACGTTATGAGTAGCATAACATGTTTTATTCGTTGTGGTCATGCTGTAACTAATGTCAATGTTTATTTCGATAAAATGGGTTTGCTCAACAACACAAAAGACAGGGAACCTTAAAGTAATCGCACAATAAACTTAATTGTAATATAGGGAAAATAAATGCAATTTGATTATTTTTGCAAAGAATTCAGCCCTAGTTGTTGGCACCAGAAAAAACCTGTAAGCTACTTTTTGTACGCAGGAAATTCAAGGGCAGAAATGATGAGGGTGTTGATAAGGGACTTGGTTTCAAAAAAATCTTATCAACACCCATCGCTACAGGGGTTATATATTATTTTCCTGTAGGGTGGTGTTTATGGGGTATTATGACAGGGGAACTAAAGGGCTATTTTATAATACAGCTGTGAGTTCTGCTCTGTCTTTTGTCTCTTTCTGATAAAGGAACCAATATTTGCATAAAGATGGATGCATTACCTGCTCTTCCCTATTTGTGTTTCCTTTTTTCAAACCATGGAAGCAACATAAGCCACAAACACTGCTGTAAAGTATTTACTGAAGTGAACTGATCACAAAGCAGAGCTGGATGCTGATTGAATCACACTGTTAACTAACTAAACGCTCAGTATGTTAAGGAGCAGGTGGATGGCAACACCTGACAATTGCTATGACATTTGAGATGATGATGTCAACAATAGCATCCCTCTTTAAAATGATCTCAATGAAAGAGACTTCAGGCTTTATTTAACGTAACACAAGAGACGACATCTGTTCAATAAAATGATAATCACAGAACTAGAGCTCAGTGATCATTAAAGGTTCTTTGAGGCCACGCTGCAGTCAGCACCTTTAGCTGAATCACTGCTGTTTTTCCAAGTTATCTGGGCTCAAAAACAGTATTTACACACTCACACTGAGTACGGAAATATTCTACATTCTTCTAATATCTCACCTCGTTGGCAAACCACTGATTTTTGAGAGAACCAAGTTCAACACACAGCATAAATCAGAAAGAAATGCTCAGATTTTCTCTTAAAGTCACACTTCAGCTCTGACATCTCTGTGCCACAGTGGAAAAACTTACATGTTTACAATTAAAGAGCAGTTCTTTTTTAGGGGAGCAGAGTTTGTATTTGTAGGACTCCTCTGCTGGTGAGAGACTGGCTCAGTACCCAGATCCAGTTGTGTGAGTTTGGACATAGTAAACTGAGCTCCTCTACATTGTGGGTGAAGTGTCGGGAAAACACATGTTGGTGCAGTTATCTAACCTTTTCAAGCTTTAAGAAGAGCTTGGTGTCAAATATCAACGCTTGGGCATTGATGTCTGTCAGGGTGTGTGTGCGGCTCAAAGATTGTGTTCTTTACACTCCCACTGCTGCTCACGAGAGAGAGAGAGGAGTCTCAAGTTCCTATCTGCCCCACTTTCATCATTTAGCGCTTCATGACTTCATCACATTTGAAAGTAAAAGGAAAGACAGGCACTTCAAACTGATTTCCTAACTCTGTGAACTCTGAAGCTTGATCCCAACTCTGTGAACATCTGAGTCCTGAGAAGGAGTGTGCAGGTTCCTGTCAGGGAGGTGGGAGGCTGTGGCCTTTGCCTATCTGTGGCAGAGCCTGCACAGACTGTTGACTGATAACTTTACAATCTCCTCTGCAGGCTGTCACATGTCCAAACCTTTATAGTAAACATAATGTCCTGAAAACATATAGTGTCCTGAAACTTACAGCTTTAAAATACTAAATCAGATAACACAACTTAGTCCATGCCAGCTCAACGTTAAAGTCAATGTTCCCAGAAATCCTTTAAGTTACAGACATGAACGTGTCCTCAGGCCATCAACGTATGTTTGTGTATGTGCAGCTCAGTGGAGCGTGATGCCACTTTGAAGAGTCACACTTTAGCTTCTGGGCTTCCAGGACTCAGTGTCCCCCACATGTACTGCAGCTCAATATTTTACTTCAATGTTTGCAGGTTTGGAAGATTTAAACTACATGACAGCATGTTCCTCTTTTACAAACTCAGGCATTTGTTGAGTTTTTGAACAATCCAGGCAAAAAGTCATTAGATGGGTTCTTAAGGTCCATGTGTACAAGGCAAAACACTCAAACTTTTTACTTTTGAGTCTCATAGATTCACTTTTTGATCTCATATCTTTGACTTTTAAACTCATTTTAACATTTTTCTCTGTCACAGTAATGAGAGCTAAGTATCTCATATATCTACTTTTTAATTCATTATTTGTTTGGACTTTGAATCCCCTCATTTCAATTGTCTAAAAATGTTAAATTTTCTCCCTTGAATTCAACTCAATCAGTTAATTTTAACTTGAATTTTTTTTTTAATCTAAGCTCCAATCTATGACTCATCGTTTCTTTTTCAATTTTTATCAAATATGTAAATAAACTAATTCTGACTTTTCATTTCAAAACTTAAACTTAAATTTGAAATTTTGTGGCTTTCTATGTCCATTTCAAAGTTTTATCACATACTTCTTTGAAAAAAAACTTTGACTTTCTTCAGTTTCAACACAGTTTCTCAAAATTTAACTTTTCATCTATTAATTTTGACTTTTTATCTTTAATCTTGACTTTTTAATCCAAACAGACTTATAAGTTTATTATTGAGGTTTTCATTTCAAATTTTTGATGATCTAAAAATAATGACTTCGTCCCTCTGATGTTTTAAGTGTTTCAATTTTTTTTTCTCCAGTTTTAACTTTTAATCTTGTCATTTCTAATTTCAACTAAATTTCTCATGATTACTACTTTCTATCTTAATGTTGATCTTTTAATCTAGAATTTCATTTACTGATTTAGAATTAATGACTAACAATCTCATAACTCCAACATTTAATTTTGTTCTTTCACGTTTTTCTCATTATATTGACCTTTTTTCATGTAACCAGGGAAAGTCCTCTTTCTCTCTCTCTCTCTCTTTTTTTAAATTAATCTATTTTTTATTTTTTGTTTTCATTCTCTGAGTGGAAATAGGCCTCTATAGTTTTATTTTAGAAGTTAACATTAGGTCTCAGTCGAAAAGGACTTCTTAGTTCAGTGTTTCAAAACTCCTTGATGGTTCAACCCTTATACAGCTGTCCCTCATTCAGGTGTTTGTGGACTAACATTCCATGTGTGCCAACGAAAGCAAAGTCAACCTTTGCTTTCAAAAGGTACAGAGAAACATACACTTCTAACCGTATTTAAACTTCACATCGTCACACCATCTCACCCATCAGGAAGCTGTTCCCCATGTTGTCTCATCTTAAAGAGATGGAGATTAAGGATGCTACATGGAGATGAAGCTATTCAATTAAAATACAAGACAACACAACTACTTTCCTAAACCAAAATAAAAAGTAAAAAGAAGAAGGAACAGTTCCTGTGGCTGTGTGGTAGAAAGATCTCTTTTCATTTGACTAGAAAGTCCCAATTTCAGTCACGTTACTGTTTTATTTTCCACACAAACTTCATGTTGAATATTTCTTTTGTTAATGTGAACCACTCAGCTGGTCATACATGAAAACCCACAGATCACCTCCACACACCGAACAGCTCTGACCAACCCTGACACTGGATCCTCTCATGGCATGTTTGGTCACAAGACCCTTGGGTGTCAAGACTGCAGCACATGTTGTCAGAGGCCTCTATTGTTGGCTGGCCTCAGTGTTTGGTCAAAATATGCTGCTGTGGAAATATGTGTTCAGTCTATTGTGAAGCAGCACAGCACAGATGTCAGCAGCTTCTGTGCTCGGGGGCTCTGTGGGGCTAAAGCCCCTCTATTATGGCTCTATGTGCTGAGTCGGCACTTACATTCACATTACTCTGGGCACGGTTAAAAACAGTTAGCCAAAACACAGAAGTGTTGGTAAGCTGTTTCTGGATGTAAAGAATAAATAAAAGTGATGGCGCTGTGAGGGACTGAAGCTGATAGGTTTGTTCCCAGTCAGTACACAACTTAACCAATCAGTGTCATGGCTGGGACAGAGACAGCTACTGCTGTAAACAAGCCAGGAACAATGGCAACATATGGAGAGATGATCAGAAAAGCAGCTGTAATGTAGCAGAGGTTTTATCACAGATGAACGAAGGTTTCTACTTTATGCCACCAGACGCACGTCATGTATACTGACAAATATCTTCTTCACACCAGCTGGCTGCAGTCTTCACGTCATCTTAACATTTTAGTATTTTGAACTATACATCTCTAGACTTGTGGGAGTTCAGAGGGGTCAACAGCATGATTATGCTTCAAATATTTCCACCAACAATAGCAGGAAGGCCAGCTTGATGAGCGCCACGAATCTAAGAGGAAACACTGAAGACATGAGGGGTGACACGAACACTCCGTAAACAGGACACCCTGTACTACTGACACTTTGTGAACAGCCACGTGTGCCACAGCTGATAAAGCAGCTTGTATTGCTCAGGACTGTGGGTAAGAGAGGAATTACTCTCACTTGGGTTAACGTCCAAACACATTGGAGTTAAGGGTTATTTCCTGGTTCAAGTGGAATGCTGAGGAGATTTGAAAAGCGTCAAGCTGAGAAAGTTTCAGCAGCTGGCTCTTTTTGAAGTCTTTGGAGCACTCAAAGCTTTTCTAACTTGATGTCAAATGCCTCTTTCAAAAGAGCATCTTGTTCGTGTGGATTGCACTGTGCTTCTTATCAGATGCAGGGAGGGTGAATACAGTCTGACAGCCCAGTGTCCTAATTCTTCTCACAGCAGATGCGTTTACAAAGTCAAAGAAATTTTTAATCACATCATCTATTATCTTCCTAGAGAATGTGGTCAACCACAGATATCAGTATCAGCCTTTATGAGAAAAACATTTTCTAAGAAGACCTCTTTAAATTCACTTTGATGGTATATTGTGATTAAAATAAAGAGCATTGATAGTAAATGCTTGAGATTGTGTGATACATCAGACTTACAGAGGCTTACAGGAACTCATCATTTAATCACACCATTAACATTTTTTACTGAATTCACAACATTTTATAGAAACATACCCTCATTACAGCCAGGGCTTAAAACACTTGGATCACACATATTGCCAGTGGTGTGCACAGAGAGGAGAAACTTGGGCTTAGTGCCCTCAATGGAGACAAAATGAGAGCTCAAGTGCCCCCTTGGGCGTCAAATACTTGCTTAAGTGCCCTCCTTGGAGAAAAACGTGCACCAAACCGCCTTTCTAGTGAGTCAATACAAATGCTGAAGTGCCCTCCTGGTTGGTGAACCACACTTATCTGTCCTTTTGGCTGGTTGAAACATGATAAGCTGCCATCTTGATACCCAAAACCTCATGCTAAAGTGCCCTCTTGGCAGCCTAAATAGGTCAAAGTGTGCTTTCAGGTGTGAAATGATTGTTAAAGTGCCCTCCTTGGTGCCAAAATAAGATAAGTCAGACTTTATTCATCCCACAAGCACGTAAAGCTGTGCCCGAAGTTGGTAAACCACATTGATCTGTCTCTTTGGCTGGTTAAATCAATACAGACTGCCCTCCTGGGGACCAAAACATGCTAAATTGTTCTCATTTTGGGGGAGAAACAGGAGATTAAATACCCTGTTTGGAGTCTGCATTTGCTGAAGTGTCCTCTTGGGAGCCAAAATATGCCAAAGTGCCCTCTCAGGAGCCAAAACTCTTGGTAAAGAGTCCTCCTTAAAATTTTAACTTTTTATCTATTAATTTTGACTTTTTCTCTTAAGTCAAAAATCTTGCTAGGGAGTCCTTTTGGGAGCCAGGCCATGTGCTTAAGTGCCCTCTTGGCAGCCAAAATACAGAAAAGTGTAATCTTTTGTGTCAAATGTTTGCTAAGGTCTCTTTGGTACAAAACTTGTACTTAAGCGTCCTTTCTGGAGTCAAAATGCATGTACAACTGCCCCCCAGGTTGGCAAACCACACTAATCTGTCTTTTTGGCTAGTCAAAACATGATAAACTGCCCTCCTGGGAACCAAATGTGCTCAAATATGCTCCTTTTGCGGGCCAAAACATGTGCTAAAATACCCTGTAAGGCACCCACACTTGCTTTAGTGTCCTCTTGGGAGCCAAACCGTGGGCTATATGCCATCTCAGTAGCCAAATGATTGCTTTATTGCCCCCTAGTGTGAGAGACTTGTGCATAAGTGCCTTTTCAGGAGCCAAAAGATATGCTTCACTAGATTGGTGAACCACACTAATGTAAACCTAATAAACTGCCCTCCTGGGAACCAAAACATGCTCAAGTATACTTTTTATGGGGGGCTAATCATGTGCTAAAAATACCCTCCAATAAGCCAAAACGTGTGTAAGTGCTCTCTTTGAAGCCAGAATATGCGCTGTAGGTGCCTTTTTTCTGCCCCTGCCCTTTAAAGTTTCGGTGCACGCCACTGCGTATTATGACAACGATGAGTCGAAATGATGACACACTCCAGCTCACTCACAAACCAGTTACACTGACAGGAATTCCTCTTCCAGAGAAACTTTGAATGGCGGTTACTCATGCATATTGCACGAGAGTGTGACTAAATGGAGCAGAGTGTGTTCGACGCGCCGTTTACACACCTTTCACGCACCTCCGCACTAAAAAAGAACACCGTCCACCTGTGCGCAAATCTGACGTGGTGACGCAGGCGCCATGCTGAGCAAGGACACAGACACAGGCAGACACACAGAGGATAAGTTAAACGCTGTTGACTCTCAGTCCCCGTGTGTGTGTGTGTCCATTCAAAGCTGTATAACCCGTGATGACGCTCAGAGTCTCAGCTCTGTGACAGACTGTTTCTTCATACCTCGGCTGGGTGAGTGGCACATTTCGTGAGCGTGTTTTTCTTTGACTCTACGTTTCCTCCGATGTTTTGTGTCTCTGTTGATTCCTCTGATTGATCCCGCCGGTCACGTCGTTCTAATCCTCAGCTCTTTTTTCTTCTTCTGTCTTTTCGTCTCTCTTACGTCAGTGCGTAAAGCAGGGACGTCTCTAACGCGCAGCTTTTTTGAAAACTTCTTCCCAGACTTCACCTGACTTTAAGTCTGCTCTGTCAGTGTAGAAGGGTTCATGAGGCTGTTCAGTCAGTTTTCAGACATGGTTTGGATGAATTAAATGAACAGATGAGGTTTAATATGAAGGAACTTTGTTTTCTGTCACACTTTTTCTGCTTCATGCTGCGCTAAATTAAACCTGTTTTAATGCTCTTAAAAAGTCTAACAGTGATTTTAAATCACTTACCAGAGATTGTCAAAGATCAACATGTAGGCTCACCTTTACCATCACACTGACTATAAAATCCAGCTCTGATACAGAACTGATACAGAGCGAAAAAGCAAGAAAAATGACCCCTGACACAAAGTGAGCAGTCCTACAGGGGCGGGGTCAGGTTTTTTGACTGTCAACAAAAACAAACATTAAATATTGTTCTACTTGACTCATCATAACTTTTTCAAACATTTTCTCTGAGTATGATACAGGTCTAATATCTCTGTGTATATTTTTCTGACTTTAAAAAGCAACACATCAGAGTAGAAACAAGCAAACCTGCACGTTTCTTTAAAAATTAAAAGGATGTTTTTGTGCTTAGCAATAAAAGTAATAATAAATGGAAATATGCCAAACTGAAATGCAAAAGAGTACAGTTGCAGTTTGCCCCCAAAAATTCATTTTCACACATCATGCATCTGAAATGTCAATCAACAAACAAAAACAGTTATTGTGTTGAAAGACTGCAACACAACAATTAGACTGATGAAAAGATTTGGTTTGAAAGGGTGTGTTTTATTAGTGGACCTGTTTGGAGTCAATTTTCTCTCTGCTGGTCAGAGGGAAAAGTCAATTGTATCAAGAAAGCGATGTCATATTTGGATAAATTGTGTATTAATGGATCCCAGAATGGCAAAAAATCTGATATGAACAAATGTAAACCAAAAAAAAACAAACATCTTCATATCTGAGGGACTAGAATCAATGATGTTTCATATTAAGAGACAAAATCTGTAAGTTTGTGTTTGTTTGGAAGATATATGTCCCAATCAGTGTTGCCAGGTTGGGCTGGTTTCTGCCTAGTTGAACTTCTTTTGAAAGCATTTGGCTGGTAAAGATAGCAGTGGGTGGGTGGGTTGTTGACATTTGAGTTGCTTTTCACAACATTTTGTGGGTTTTTAGAAAAATTCTAGGATATTTATAAGTGAAATAGTTGCCATAAAAAATGTAAGACTTAAACATTTCAATTTTTTTTCACTCTCATCATTAGTTTGACTGCTTTAAACAGAAAATCCATCCAACTTTGTATAATTGATCAGTAAGGGTTTAGTTTAAACAAGTCACTGTGATAGAACATTGGTCACTGGCAATTATTAATTCCCCTAAATAAGGGTAAAGAGTTCAACCAAGTTACATTGATGTGTGTAAACCTTTCCTCTCAAGCTTGGACTTGGCCCTTAGAGACTGAATCATACCAAAGTGGGGAAATACAGAAAGTATACAGAAGAAAAATAGGAGACTGATATAGAACTATCGGTCAGATCTGACAGCCCTGGTCCCAAATCTTGGTGCAAACTCTAAAATGACTTTTGCTCTCTGTCTCAGGTGTCATGTGATCCTGTGACAGGCTGATGTCACTGTGACCCAGAGGAGGAACAAAAAAAGTGGAGGTGGAAGTAGGGGTGGAAGAGGAAGAGGACGTGCATGGCCAAACGATCCAGAGTTCACAGGATGAAAAGATAAAGCGTGCACGCTGCATGGGATGATCTGAAGGAGGGACTGACTTTTTGACACGCAGCTCACTTCAGTCTGATCACTATGTGGGAGTGGAGCTTTTGTTTTGTAGAGTGGAGGAAGATCAGTGATGGTGCACCCAGACTGAAGAGCCTGACTAAAGCCTACTGGACTTGACAACATCAAAAGGAAAATACAGTTTTGTGTTCCGGAGAGGAGACAGACTCATGATAAAGCAGATATTTAGGAGGAGGGTTGAACAGATGAAGGGAGGTGTGAGTGAAACGAAGAGTGAGAGTTGAGGGTGAGCAGAGGCAGAGATGTAACAACAGACCTCACCAGATAAGAACCAGAAACAAATTCAGGATTTCAACGTCGCTCCAGGGAATCTACTTTGTCACAATGTTCATGAACTTCCGTCGAATCCACAAGTGCCAGTGTGTGCAGCTGCTGACCACGGGCCTGGTCCTGTGTGTGGTGATGGTCTGCTGGGAGGAGCTGGATCACCACGTGGTCAGCCACATGAGGTCCTACACCTACCGCTACCTGGTCAACAGCTACGACTTCCTGAACTCCTCCTACGCCATTGCTAACAATGATTACGAAAGACGGAACCATCCAAACGATATGGGTGGAGGGTCAGTGAACTACCCCTACCTCATCAACCACCCAGATAAATGCAGAAGTGAGGGCGTGGATGGGGAAGGAACGGATGACGTCCTCCTGCTTTTGTTTGTGAAATCATCGCCTGAGAACTTTGAGCGGCGCCAGGCCATCAGGGACACGTGGGGGAACGAGAGCTATGTGTGGTCAAAGCTTGGGGAAAGAGTGAGGGTGTTGTTCGCCCTGGGGGTGCATCCTGATGCTGGGCAGCAGTCTAGCGTGCAGAGCGCCCTGCAGCAAGAGGACAACACATACGAGGACTTGATCCAGCAGGACTTTTTGGACACTTTCCACAACCTCACCACCAAACTGATCATGCAGTTCCACTGGGGCCACGCACACTGCTCTCAGGCACGCTTCTTCATGTCCGCAGACGACGATATCTTCATCCATATGCCCAATCTGGTGAAGTACCTGCAGGAGGTGCTAAGTAGACAATCAGAAGCAAAGGACTTGTGGGTGGGGCATGTTCACAAAGGAGCACCTCCCATTCGCCGCAAAGAAAGTAAATACCACGTTCCATACGACCTCTACCCGTGGCCCTCTTACCCAGACTACACTGCTGGAGCTGGGTACGTGGTTTCAGGGGACGTAGCTGCTAAGATCTATCACGCCACCATGGTGCTGAACTCCTCCATGTACATCGATGATGTCTTCATGGGGATTTGTGCCAAGGCCATGGGGGTGTCTCCTCAGGAGCACGTCTTCTTTGCAGGGGAGGGCAAGGCTCCGTACCACCCCTGCATCTATGATCACATGATCACATCACACGGTCACGCCACGGATGTGCGTTCTTTGTGGCGTGCTGCGACAAACCCCGAAGTGCACAGCCACTCCAAAGGATTTCTGGGTAATCTGTACTGTACAGCGGTCAAAGTGATGCTTCTTTGTCCGCCATATTATCAGAACACTTACTCCTGTATGGCTGCGTTTGCATGAGTGGTCTAAAGAAGACATGGGGATCAAAGAGCTCAACGTACCACACACTTAAGAGATGGTACCCTACATAACCAGTCTGCCATTTTATTTTCACTGTCGTGTTTTGCTATTTGCTGATTGTATTTGCTATTTTGTAATAAAGATCAAAGCTGCTCTGTTAAGCATACATACTTTCTATTTCTCATTTCACTCTTGATGAAATTAGGAGGTAAAGTACTCCTTCATATTTGGAGGGAATGGATGCAGCTCTGGCTGGAGAGGGGAGTCTGATGTCACTGATGGCCAAAAAAAAAAACTTGCCAGCAAAAAGAAGGTCAATTCATATATTCTGTTGGACCACCTTTAGCTTTGATTATAGCAAGTATCCACTGTGGCATTGTTTCTATGAGCTTCCCATTTCAGTGAGAAAAAAGTGTGGTTATGAACAATAACACATAACTGGTGATTAACTAATAACACTGAAAACATTACTTTCTGTACAAAAACCAAGTTTTTTTTTTTATTTGGCCTGATCTTAAGTAGTGAGGGGAAATAAAAAAATGCACATCAGACAAAGGCTCAGGTCTCATGAGGTTAAAGCAGTCTCAGACTTTTCCTTTTCTTGAGCTAAATAATCTCCTGAAGACCAGAACTAATCCAGGTCTAAATGAGGACCTATTTCAAACCCAGCCAGAGGCAGGTTCAACTTCTTAGTAAAGGCTGAATGCTTCACTCTGCATAGTCAAAATGGATTACTTTGACTACTTCAATGATACTGAACGATCACCACCAAGAGCACAAAGAAGATTCCTCAGAGACAGACGTAACCTACTTAATGAATTTAATGACACAGATTTTAGTGACTGTTTTTTGTTTGTACAAAGACAATGAAGCTGAAATAATTTGTTTGTGTCAGACAAAGCTTTCATGTGACTCAGTAAGGGGATCATATACCGCCTCTCGACAAGTACTTATCACCTTGAGGTTATTGGCATGAGGCACTTTCCACTGTGAAACTGCAGGATTGTGTGGTAAATCAACTGTCTGCAAACAGAGCACAAAGTCTGCAAATCAATATGTGAACTGAAGGAGGATTAAATCAAGTTCCCTGATGTTGTTTACCACATCACCTACAAGATACAGTTGAATCCTGTCATCTTTGCAGCATGTGCACATTGTTAATCTGATTTGGATTCTGACACATGATCTGACTGGTCTTTGATTACCTTTGCCCGGGACTCTTTAGTCTGGGATTAGTTAATCTGAAGTTAAACACCATCTAAGAAAGAAATTTGATTGGTGTGGATTAGGTTAAAGCAGATTAGTTTAGTCCTGGTTTTATTTATGCCCTGAATGCAAAACTGACTTTAAAGGCTTTTTGAGGACTATCTGATTTTGGTGACACCTGTGGCTGGAATCAGTGGTGTTTTTCAAGGATAAAGACTCAGTTTCCCATGAGCACTATCACACACTGTCATGAAAAATATGACTCTGAACCAAAACTTTTTTTTTTCTTTTGGAGAGCAGATCTTCTGTTAACTCTACTTTCCTTTATTCAAGACACTTTATCCCAGGATTCAAAGTGACGGGGTGATGAATTTCTTTGTAGTAAGGTGACATGAAATCCTTTTCTTCACATTGGTCAGCTCACTTCTCCCTTCTAAACTTGGTAAATCAAAGGGACTTGGGTTGATGTTGAGAAGTTATAAAAACAATTAAATCTTTAAATGGATAAATTATGTCAGATTAACATTAAATATTGAATTTTCCTATGGCAACACTGACACATTCAGACATTCAGGTTCTGAGCTGGACAATCACAAGATACATGAGCGTAACAACACGAGGCAGACTGCTCTTTGGTTTCCTCTGATTCATTCCATTCTGCTGACAAAGAGCAAAAGATTTGCCCCTGTAACAGAAAAAAACACACCAACATCCTGCCAGGCTCTTGGTTAAATGATGCCAGATGAATGTTTGAACCCAAAAGGAAAAAAAAATGCACAAGGAGAGTTTGGGAAAAGTTAAGGGTAAATCCACTTTCTGTAGAATTTCTTGTCTATTTGTGGGAATGAATCTGTGAGATTGTTAGTTTTTCTTCTTTCTCTCTCCCTCGTCAGTTTCCTGCTTCTGACCGCACATAGCCCCCCCTCCCCCACTTTTCCCGTGGCGCCAAACTTTTCTCCTCCACCACAGTCTGCTGTGTTCTGTTCATCTGTTTTATTTAAAGAAGAAAACTCTGAGAGAGGATGAAATATTCCCAGTGTGTAGGGTCTCAGGCTTCGTGACCCCCTCAAGCTCCTCCTAATACGGATTATTTATGGGTCTAAAAAGAGAAGAAAAGACTCACAGGTCAAACTAAACTGATGATGAAGCTGTTTAGTATGCTGCCATGTTGAATACTTATAAAGATTTTTTTTATCTGACAAAACTAGTCTGAAAATCAAAAGCCCTGAAAGCCATTAAGTCTGACTGTCTTTTCACGTGCACCTAAGTCATCAAGGCCTCATCCAAACAACATGATGTGACATTTTTCTTCCAAAACAGTCCGTGTGACTCATCCATGGAGTGGTCAGTCAGCAGCGCACCTGGTTCAAAATGTGAGTAAGGACTGATTCAGAAATGTGCCAAAGGAAGCACTATTCTCCAAAACAAGGACTCGTCTGTCGCTTTTAAACCACTTATATTGGCGACAGAAGTGCTGCAGAGTATAACACTTTGTTAAGCTACACAAGGATGTACGCACAAAAATCCTGCAATTTTTACCTAATAAAAAACTTTGAAAAACATGACATAAAACTGTTTTGGTAGAGAAACAGCATACCCTCCAGAGAGGGGTTAAAGATCACAAGTCACTCAGTTTTTTGACTAAATTCTCCTTGGACATCTTTAGACCGTGAAATATGAAGACATAAACTTTTGTAAATAAAGTAGAAATCCTCCCAAACCAAAGACAAGCACACAGAGCTCTGAGTCTGAGTCTGAGGCTTGGGTCACAATTAAGGATCCAAGAAACTACATACACACAGAGAACTGCTCCACATTTATCAGAAAATAATGATTTAGGATTTAAGGATTGATCATGATCAGAGTCAATAGTTTGATCATTCAACGTAGTACTACTGTGAATTTTAAATCCATTTATTTAATCTTCCTCTTATTATTTATTCCCCTCATTGAGTCCTGTGTGTCATGTTTGGTCATAACCTCGGCTCCAAACCAACTTTTTCAGCAACTCCACAAAGTAAAAACTCAATTCAGAGATTGTTCAGTTAATCTGACTTATTTTCAGTCAACTGAGGCTGATACCCAATCACATTTGATTCATTTCAGCCACAGATGACTCTAGTGTTTCAGTGTAACTTGTGACACTTTAAACCCCTTTATGTAACCAATTTTTTAACACCATTAACTTGATGTTGATCAAGATGCTTCATGGCAAACACATAACATCCACCACATCACTTCTACAAAATGTCATCTACATCTGGGTGAAATTTGAGCTTTCTAGGTAAAACCTTGTAGGGTTGAGAGAGTTTTTAATCTTAGGAGTCAAACACCAGCAGATGTGTCCTCATTCATCACAGCCTGGTCTGATGACTTTGTGCAAAGAGCAAAGAAAAACAGCTTTATCGGTGTTCAATGTCCTCTTTGTAATCAACTTTGTTCTCTATGTGAAAAGGTTTGCTAAAAGTCATGAATTCATAGCTCCTGGTCACGGATTGTACCTCTCCTGTTGCACACATTGATATGAACGATTACACACGACAAAAAAAAAAGAAGAAAAAAAAAACAACAACTCTTTATCCGCAATCCAACTTCCTACAGCAGTTATTGTATGTGTGAGTGACAGGCCTGATAGCCAATAAACAAGCCTGTTAGGGGGCTTTACCCAGCATCAGCTAATGCTATTGGCCAGTCAAGCAGAGAGCACTTCCTGTATAAATCAGGTTCTCCTGGTATCTAATATCCGTGTATTGAGATGGGGACACCTCTGTCATGTAGCCAGAAGTCTAAGTACAACAAACACACCCAGCTTTGTCAGAGTGACATTGAGGAGGAAATGCTACAAGACTGTGAAGCCGCTGTTATTGATGAGAACGGACACGACAGACAGACAAACAACAGACTTTACAGGAGAAATTTCACCACTTGGAATAATTTGATGAAACAACACTTTTGATAAGTTTGAACAGTGGATTCCTCCGGTGGAAAGGAGAGTGAATATTACGGGTACGGGTGTCAGGATGTGACATTCACCTCCAGACATGTTTGCGTTTTCTAAATGTAGAATGTGTTGATGTGCAGACAAACATCATGAAATCTATTTTTAAATGCAGTGATGTAACAGTGAAACTGAATGTGTGAAAACAGTTCCAGTGTTTATTTTCCATGATGCTGAGTCTCTTTTAAACTCAGTGATGAGTGAAGCTGACAGAAAACACTCCTTACCTGCGTCTGTTGGACAGGCTCTCCTCTGTCTCGTTGGTAACGACCAAATGGGTGGAGCCTCCTTGGCTTTCCTCATGCATCACCTCAATCTGTCCATAAACAAAGAAAACAAACAAACATTTTGACTTGAGCCTTCAGGACTAATCAACAACAGAAACTCCTCTGACCACCTCTAATCTATTTTAACATTAGTCGTCAATGTGAAGTCAGTCACTACCAAAGTACAGTATGTTTCTTTAAGACGACAGGATACAGGGAAAGATTTATGAGTGATCAAAAATGGAAAAGACAGTTTTGCTAGTTTTGTTGCTTTAAATTAATTTATCTTACCTTTTAATACTAGGCCCACCATATTGTTATAAGGCCTGTAAGTCTTCTTTTTTTTTCTTCATTTCTTTGGATTCAAGAGTATCAACTGAGTCAAAGAACTGGCCTTCTGATTTTCTGACTGACAGGCCTTCTAACTAACAGGCCCTCTGTCTAATGGCCTTTCCGACGAACATACCTTAAGACTAACGGGTCTACTGATTTAATGACTAACAAGACTTCTTATTTTCTGACAAACAGCTCTTTTCTTAAAAGACCTACTGATTTTCTGACTAACAGGCCTTCTGTATTATGACTATCTGGCTTTCTGTTTCTCTGACTTTCAGTCCTTTGACTAAAAGACCGACTGATTTTCTGACTAACAGGCCTTCTGTATTATGACTATCTGGCTTTCTGTTTCTTTGACTTACAGTCTTTTGACTAAAAGGCCTTTTTTTCTGACTAACAGGCCTTCAGAAAAACAGCCATACTGGTTTTCTGACTTACAGCCCTTCCAGTTTTCTAACTACAGAGCCTTCTGATTGTCTTACTAACAGCCTTCTCACTAACAAGCCTACTCATTTGCTGACTAACTGGCCTTCTGGGTAGAGGGCTGGAGCCACTCGATGACCTCTGAAGGCATTTTAAAGTAGTTGTTTGGTTAAGAATAGTCAAAATGATCAATCCAGGAATACTTGGAATAAAAACCTTCCAAAACATTTACAACTCGACACAGAATATTTGAACAAACTCCAGTCGACTGATCCGATTGTCAAGCCATAAACTTATCATCTTGGCACCAACTTCACAAGGCTCTGTCCTGATCAGTTATGAAGGAAAGAAGTTTCTGGTCTAACACTCCAACACTATCACTTGAGTGCCAGACTCTGTTTGTCAGCAGCACAAAACAACCCTGGGGCCCACATCCAAATTATACACACTGTAAGCCAATTAATGAGATCAGAGCAGGGAGGCAGCAGCAAACAGCAGCAGCAGCAGGGTGGCATACTGATCAGCTGGACCCACTTCAGCTGGGGGGGGCTAGCCTAAATCACAATCACCCCCACTGATAAAACACTAGACCACAGCAGCTCCTGTGGTCCTGACCTCTGACCTTTCAGAGCAGCCGCAGAGAAGTTCTGAGGAGCTAATTAGGATTACAATCAATTTCCGCTTGTTTTGTTGTTAGTTCGCTCGTTATCTTCACTTTGCTCCAAAGAGCAAGGGCAGGGTGGAGCGGGAGATCCACATGAGATTGTAGTATTGTGCCAGTGAGGGGGAGAGAGACTAGACTTTATGAGCACAGCATGGAATAAGCCCCGCCTCTCTGAGGTATTTAAGAAATGTTGTTTGGCAGTATGCAGCGGGCGGTGGGGGTGTAGATCCGAGGTATGGATGCTTGACTATATTTAGGCTGGTGAAGTAACGGACTGTAATAGCACAGAGGAAACATGTCTTCACTCTGATTGCTGGCTGAGCTGCTGCTGTCCCTGATTTACCTCCGGCTGATGACCCTCAGCTGTTGTTTCTGGCTTTGTTTATGTTCCCGGTGATATACAGCCAGAACCTCTTGGACTTGGGGTGAAACTTTTACCTTGATGCCTCCTTTGGCCTTGCGTATGATCTTCTTCTTGTTGGGGTCGACTTCAGCCGGCTGCTTCCCGCTGTTTGAGTTGTCAGAGGCTCTGCGGGCCAGAGCTGAAACATGCAGAAAAGACACAGAATGAATGACCTGCACTATTGCCCTCCTCACAACATTACATCTTAAATTACAACCCCCATTCCAGTCAAGTTGGGTCTAAAATATAGATAAAAATAGAATACAATGATTTGCAATCCTGTTAAACTTATATTCAATTGAATACACAACTAAGACAAGATATTTGTTGTTCAAACTGATAAAAGTCATTGTTTTTTTCTTGCAAATATTCACTCATTTTGAACTTGATGCCAGCAACATGTTTCAAGAAATTTGGGACAGGGATAACAAAAGACTGTGAAAGTTGCTGAATGTTGAAAAAACAGCTGTTTGGATCATTCCACAGGTGAACAGGTTCATTGGAAACAGGTGAGTGTCATGATTGGGTATAAAAGGAGCATCCCCAAAAGGCTCAGTCCTTCACAAGCAAAGATGGAGCCAGGTTCATCACTTTGTCAACAACTGCGTGAGCAAATAGTCAAACAGTTTAAGAATAATATTTTGCGGGGTTTAATGATTTCATCATCTACAGTCCATAATATCATCAAAAGACTCAGAGAATCTGGAGAAATCTTTGCACAAAAGCAGCAAGGTCCAAAACCAACATTGAATGTCTGTGACCTTTGACCCCTCAGGTGGCACTGCATTAAAAACCCACAT
Source organism: Thalassoma bifasciatum (assembly GCA_008086565.1). Classification (NCBI taxonomy): domain Eukaryota; kingdom Metazoa; phylum Chordata; class Actinopteri; order Labriformes; family Labridae; genus Thalassoma; species Thalassoma bifasciatum. The sequence goes on from RPOG01002395.1 coordinate 43,717, forward strand.
CATTGTGTAAAGGATATTAGCACGTGGGCTCAGGAACACTTCAGAAAAGCATTGTCAGTTAACACAGTTCATCACTACATCTACAAGTGACAGTTCAAACTCTACCATGCAAAGACAAAGTCACACATCAACAACACACACAAATGCCGCCGCCTTCTCTGAGCCCGAGCTCATCTGAGATGGACTGACTCAAAGTGGAAAAGTCTGCTGTGGACTGACGAGTCCACATTTTAAACTCTTTTTGGAAATCAAGGACGTGGTGTCCTCCAGGCCAAAGAGGAAAAGGACAATCTGGATTGTTCTCAGAGCAAAGTTTAAAAGCAGCATCTGTGATGGTATGGGGGTGTGTTAGCGCCCATGGCATCATGGGTAACTGGCACATCTGTGAAGGCAGCATTAATGCTGAAAGGTACATCCAGGATTGGAGCAACATCTGCTGCCATCCAAGACACTTTGTCTTTTTCAGGGACGTCCCTGATTATTTCAGCAAGACAATGAAACCAAGACACATTCTGCTCCTGTTACAACAGTTTGGCTTCATAGTAAAAGAGTGCAGGTACTAAGCTGACCTGCCTGCAGTCCAGAACTGTCTCCCATTGAAAATATGTGGAACATTATGAAACACAAAATATGACAAATAAGACCTCTGACCGTTGATCAATTGGAGTCGTACATCAGCAAGAATGTGAAAGAATTCCAGCTGCAAAGCTTCAACAACTGGTGTCCTCAGTTCACAAACACTTATTAAGTGTTGTTAAAAGGAACTATGATGTAACACAGAGGGAAACATGAACCTGTCCCAACTTTTTAGGAATATGTTGTAGGCATCAAATTGAAAATGAGTGAATATTCACAAAAAAAAATAAAGTTTATCAGTTTGAATAACAAATATCTTGTCTTTGTGGTGCATGAAACTGAATATAGATCAAACAGGATTTAAGACCATTGTATTCTGTTTTTAATTATGTTTTAGTCCACATCCCAGCTTCATTGGAATTAGGGTTGTATGTCCAGCCTCAAAATGTGTTCAGATAATGGTTTGAAGTATTGAAGCTCAGCATTTTCATACAATGAAGCATCATTTGAATGAATGGACTCACGCTGCTGACTCCCACTGTTCCTTGGTGGGTTCTTCAGAGAGGGTCGTTTAGGAGAGGACTCAGGCCTCGGGGCAACAGGCTGCACAGGCCTGGTCTGTTTAGCCGACAGCCTCTTCAGACTGACGTGCCTCTTCTCAAACATCTCCTGGACGTCCTCCAGGCGCTTCAGGGCCTTCAGGACGCTGGCCTGCAGGCAGAGAGGAGACCGTACACAACAGTCCTGAGCAGGCCTTTTAAGGGTTCACTGCAGACTTCTCTGCTGTTTGAGAGAGTGTTTGTTTACTCGCTGACTATAAATACATGAGAGAAATGCTGCTCTTATGTATCACCCTGTTCATGTTTTACTTCAGATGATGAAGTAAAAAACATCACTTTGTCTAACTTGGCTTTACATCATGATTTGGATGATGTTTACATTGGCCTGTTAAGGATTCATTACGATACTACAATGACCACATGGTGCAGCACTAATCCAGGTCTCATGTTTCAGTACCTTAATCTCCTCAGAGAGAACCACTTCATACTGGTTGTGGAGGTTCCTCAGCTCAGTCAGCTGGTTTTTCTGAGCCGACTCCAGGAAGCTTTCGATGTCAGTCAGCGCTGACTCCGCCCCTTCCTGCGACTGACACTTGTCCACGGCCTGCGAGGCCAGCAGGTAGATGCCAGACTCACACCACTGGTTCACCTGAACAAATTTAGAGAAGGTAAAACATTTCAGTTTCTACTTGCTCATGATTCTGTATGATATTAGTCATGACAACAACAACTCTTGAAAAGAAGAGATTCAGTTAACAAACAATTTCTCATCAAACGTTAATGAGTGATGACTCACTGTCATCTGTCTGACTTGGCACACTTTAGATCAGATGCTGTTGCTGAGGTGTGGTGAGCGTAACACTATCATCACTATCAACACTATCACATTAACAACAATAAAGGTCTAAAGTGTCTTGATACCATTGTGCATCTGCGACACTATAACATGATATGACTCTTTTTCAACAACATAATAGACACAAACTTCAGTGGCACCATAATAGCTTTTCAGAACCTGAGACAATGATCTGGATATTACTATTTCAGCTTGAGCAGCACAAGACAAAAGCTGAAAAACAAACTGGGAGAATGAGGTTTACAGAGAAATACCTAATTGTTATTCTGAGCTGTAAAGAAGGACGTGCAACTTTCAGTGGTTACAAGAGTAAAGATTTGACATGAGATGTGAAAAACAAAAATAAACTGTTCACACTTTGACTTCAGCAAAGTGGTAACAGGAAAGATGGGGGTGGGTAAGACAGTTGATGGACGGTTTTTCTTTTTACACTTGTGTGCATGAAAATGTAACCAAGTTTGAACCAAATGTAGAGTTGATGGTTTAATGTTTCTGAAATTCTGTTTTCGCCTCATGAGGTGAACACAGTGACAATGTGATAGAAGGTGGTTTGAAATCAAAGTTTAGTTGTTTCTTTTTTTAAAACCCACCTAGTTGAGTTGCATTGTATCTTAAAAGATGACCTAAAGGTGCTTCCTGCCAAAATAATGTAAGCGAAAAGTTAAATCTTGCCCTCACACCCTTGACACTCACTGTTTAAATTTCTCTCCTTTTGCTTGAGCTATCGAGTTTGCATTAGTGAACTTAGGTGTTCTTTTTTACAAAGTTTTCTTCTGACTTATTTGGGCTCTGTTTTGGGTTTTGATTTTCAGGGGGTATGTTCAGTACAGGCCAAAACTGAAGGCATCAAAACTATGAATGAACACATGTGGAGTTATGTACTTAACAAAAAAAGGTGGAATAACTGAAAACATGTTTTATATTCTAGTTTCTACAAAATAGCCATCCCTAGCTGCTTTTGGTATTCTTCAAGAGATCGTCACCTGAAATGCTTATCTCTTCACAGCTGTGTCTTATCTATTGGACAACTGTTAAAATTCATGTGATGGCAAGAACCAATCAGCTAACTATAGAAAAACAAGTGGCCATCATAACTCTAAGAAATGAAGGTCAGTCAGTCCAGAAAATTGCAAAAACTTTGAATGCCTTCAGTGAGAATCAACAATGAGAATAGTCATGAAAATAAACAAAATGCATTTGGCCTGTACTGTATGTTGTACAGAAAGATTACAGCGAAGAAAAAAAAACAATGAGAATCCTTGTATTCTTGGGGGATACTTGGGGCACAAAGACTTTTCTAATTCTGATTTTATACGGTTGACCGCGTAATTTTCACATCAACCTCTTTGTGTCATTGTAGTTTTTTGTTTTTAATGTTTTATCTTTCAAACATTGAGCAGACACTAACAGACACTAAGTTCTCAGTCTGCTTTCTCTTTGCTATCTGACTTTGTAGAGTAGAGTTTGAACTGTCACTTGTAGATGTAGTGATGAACTGTGTTAACTGACAATGGTTTTCTGAAGTGTTCCTGAGCCCACGTGCTAATATCCTTTACACAGTGATGTGGGTTTTTAATGCAGCACCGCCTGAGGGGTCAAAGGTCACGGCCATTCAATGTTGGTTTTGGACCTTACTGCTTACGTGCAAAGATTTCTCCAGATTCTCTGGATCTTTTGATGATGTTATGGACTGTAGATGATGAAATCATTAAACCCCATGAAATATTGTTCTTACACTGTATGACTATTTGCTCACACAGTTGTTGACAAAGTGGTGAACCTGGCCTCATCCTTGCTTGTGAGGGACTTTCACCAGCAAGTCTGGATTAGCTTAGTTAGCTTTGGCTGTTTCTGTTGCTTAAATAATGTTTAATAATTTGGGATTCTGCAGGACAGCACACAAGTTGTCCCCATACCCAAATCCTTGTGGAATGTCACTGTAACCCTGGTTATTTTCAGTTGTATAGAACATTGTGATACTACTAAATGCACTATCTTCATGTTACCTGGAGTTAAGAAGAGCAGCAGACCTTCACACAGATAAAAAAAAAAAAAAACAGTTGTGCTGCTGCTGTAGATTTGCACCTGTGCCAAGTTTCCGGAGAGCTCTGACTTGGTGCCTTATCTCTGATTCAACCTCTGGTGTGTTAGAAAACCCTTGCAGTGCATGAAAATCTATGAAAACATGATATAAGCTGGGGAGGTGGGGAGGGAGGTGGCAGTGGTGCAGTGTGCAGTTCAAACCAGCTGTATCCTGTCCTCACCTTATCGATGCCTGTGTGTATCTGCAGTGATTTGGTCAACACATCCGTCTTCTTCTTAGCTTCATTGCTGAAGTCGTCACACACCCTCCGGAGCTCCACACATTTGGGTCGAATGGAGTCCACGGCGTAGTGGTTACTCTGGATCAGCTGGTCACCGTGCAGCGCGTGGAGCTGCGCCTTCTCCAGCGTGGGCTGAAAGAAAAACAGACTTTAAGTTCATCACAGCGCACTTAGATTCATGAAACATGTTCACAGACTGTCTGCACTTTCTGTTACTTCCTCATTAACTACTTGAGATTATCTGCAGTATTTCTCACAGCACCATAGATGAGTGAAAAAAACTAAATTCATGTGACTATTTTGTCGTATATGGCACCATTTTGAGGCACAGAGCCGTGCGTCTCTATCTTTTTATTCAGCATCATAGACCTCTGAGTTAAATGTTCCAGGAAAATGGAAGCAGGAACTCAACAGGTCTCATTGATTCAAGGTAAACATTGAGATAATCACTGATTTCAACACACAATACATGAATATGCTGAGAGGGGTTTCCTGCTGTTTTGCACAGAAGCCTGTTTCCTTCAGGCCAAAAAAAAAGAAAAACTTATTCTGATGAAAAGTCAAAGCTATGAGGAAATAACACAAAGTTATGAAACTGCGACAAAACCATGAGACAGTGATTGGAATTGTGACATAAAAAGTCAAAAATATAAGACACACTTCATTCTATTACATAAAAAAAGTCACTATCACTAAACTGCGAGTCGACAAAAAAAAACCAAAATGATGCAATTCAGAGTTCAAAAGTTGAAACATTAAAATTTTAGTACAAAAAATAAGATAAAACAGCAAAAATGTTAGATAAAGTAGATAACATGAGATAAAAAGTCCAAATTAAATTTGTAAAATTTCAAATTTGACTAAAATGACCAAACTTGAGTGAGCTAAACAGAGCTAAGAGGAAATAAAAAGCATGAAAAATTTGCTGAAAACACTGAGATCCAGGTCATTGATGAACATAAAGCACAGCCTGAAGAGAAGCTAAAAGAAATATTTTTATATTATTGAATGAGATGCTTTTAAGGTGCTGAGGGGACATACAGAAACTGTCTAGGCTATTGCTCAAATCTGAACCTTCTTTTATTTTCTCACTATTCATGTTTTTTTGTTGTTGTTATTCTGAGAAAGAAACCATTGAAGTTCCAGATTGATACAATATACACAAATATTTATGCCTATACTCATGACTGTTACGCTCAGTTAAGGGAAATTCCTGAATATCCATTTATGATGTCATTTATCCATATTGCATTTGACATTTTTGCACGTTTGTCAGCTTTTAACAAACCAAAGGGCTCAATATTTATACATGTGTATGACCAGGTAACTGCAGCTACTATAAATTCCTGTTATTTCCAAAATCTTCCATGGAATATTTATTTTTCCTAAAACTACCACTGGTTTGAAATTAAGAAAAATGTTAAACACAAAGGAATTCATCGGAAATATTTGCTGCTCACTTTGGAAGTCAGTATCAAGAAGGTTCAAAATGTGAGATGCTTTTATTTATTGACTGATTTTGGTTATTATTTATTATTTATTTATTTATTAATACACTTTCTTTTATTTATTTAATTTTTTTTTTTGCTTTTGTTTTTGTTTTGGACTGACCTTGGCCTTCTCCTCCAGCGTCTTCAGCTCCTTCAGCAGGAGTTCAACTCTGGTCACACAATCCCCAGTGTCTGATAGGCTGGTGAGACTCTCCATCAAACTGTCCAGAGACACTTTGACCTGAGGAAACACAACAAAGAGACAACGAGAAAGATTAAAAAAAAAAAAAAAAAATTCACCATTATTTTCTACACTTTCTTAAGTTTGGTGTGTCATAATGTCACCACCAGTTATTTAGTCTCATTATTTCTGCTTTGGCCAGTGTTACTGCTTTACACAAAAACTGTGTTTATGAAAAAAGAAGTTTGACTCTTCATCTCTCGTTAATTTTCGGACAGATGAACTAATGTAAGAGTCCTCTAATGACACGTTACCTGAAGCTACAGAAATACACCATCAAAGATAATGAGGAAAGACGCCATCAAACGTATGAAAAGTTCATCAGGTGTGGTTTTCAAAGTGAGGTATTACTTCATGTGAAGCTGTGAGGAGATGCTCTGGTAGAGCAGATCCAAAGGTTTCAGACCAGAAGCAGACAGATAGATAGATAGAGAGAGAGACAGACAGACAGATGGACAGATATACCTCTCTGAAGTCCTGTTCAAAGTGGCGTAGCTGCAGGCACTGCTCCAGTTTCAGATGGTGTTTACACCAAAACTGTTCAAAGGCGTTCTCCGTCTCATCCAGCTGGGCCAGGAGCCTGACACACACAACAGAGAGTCAGTTACACACACACACACACACACACACACACACACACACTAAGACACAGTGTCAGGCCTAACAGAGAGTGAATTTTATCATGGAGCACTAACTGACCTCTCCACTGTGGTTTGGTTCTCCAGCTCATCAGGGTTCAGTTTATGGTTCTCAGACTTGGCGGCCTGTTCCTTTATGCAGCCTAACAAGGTGGTGCCCTGCTTCAGCGCCAACCTCAGCTCATCCTGGTTTATGGAGAAGAAGAAAGAAGAAAAAGGTTAAAATCATCCAAACAGAGAGTGAGGGATGAGCAGCTGAAGTCTCTTCATCAGGTAAATGTGGGGCCCAGTCTGAGAGAACATCAGGTTCCCTCTGTCTGTGAACCTGGGGGGCCACGCTCCAAAATACTGAGGGCTTCATCTGGCAAAGTAAAGGTCTCATAACAGATACAAACAGTCAGTCACACCTAAAAAACTCAAAAGTAAGCAAGAAATCCAAATCGAAATCCAATTGCAAACGTTTCTCTAGACTTGAGATATAGCACATCCAACAAACAGGTCCAGAAAAATGTCCTATTCTAAGGTGTCAGGGGACAAAAATAAGGCCTGGGTTGTCACAAAGAAAAAGGAATAAAATCTGCCAATGGATTTTTTTAAAATTGTCATGTCTGGCTCCTTCACAAGAGTTTTATCCCAATTCAAGAAATATAATAAGGTATTTTCTTCATATTCCATTGGTAGATTTTCTCACTCAGTACAAACAATTCAGGCTTTATTTTTGACTTTGAATATTTTGTGTTATTTTTCTGTACTTTACAGGTGGATCTAGCTGAAATGAAGTCATTTATGACATTTTGCAGTAAAAAAAAAGACTTAAGTGCTAAGTCTTGACTTCTGCAGCACTTCTGTATTCTTATAGATGCTCTGATTTGTTATTTTTACTTTTAACTTTTTTTAGTTCTACATGATTACCTTTCACCCAGAAGTTTAGAGGTTGATAAAGACGGGTTAGGATAAATGTTATACTCCTTTCCTGCTGAAGCAGACCTGGTGCTGGTTCAGAGCTGGTTTCACGTAAGAACTAAACCAGATTCCTTTCTAATGGGAAATGGCCACAAAAGAGCCTCATTATTACATCAGTAGATATTTCGCCAACACATCAGGAGTCACACAAGTGGTTTACAAATACAAATAAACTCATGAACAACATCAAACTTTTTTTCTCGTCAAAACCTTGAACCTCAACACTACACACCAAATATGTATCTGTTGATCCTCAGAGGAGGACAGCTGAATGCTGTCAGGCTGAAAGTTTCCTCATCAAAAGCAGAAAAAGACCTCTTAAGATTCCAAGAGAATAAAAACATAACAAGATGAGTCAGGGGAACGATACCCTGTCAAAACATACTGGTGGAAGCCAAACGTATCCTCTTAGGAGTCAAAACACACACTAAGTGCTCTCCTGGAATCCAAAATATGCTAAAATGACCTTTTGGAAGCCTAAACGTGTGCTAAAGTGCCTATTTTAGAGCCAAAACACATGCTTAAGTGTTCTCTTGGGTAAAAACACATTCTTAAGTGCTCTCTTGGGCAAAAACACATGCTTACGTGCCCTCTTCCAAGCCAGACATGTGCTAAAGTGCCTAGACTGGCGCTAAAATGCAGTCTAAAGTGTCCTCCTCAGACCAAAACACATCCCCCAGTGCCTTCTAAGGAGCCAATACTTGTGCTTAAACGCCCCCATGGAAGCCAAAACACATCCTACAGTGCCCCCCTTTGCTGACAAAGGTCACCTAGGTGCCCTCCTGGCTGCTTAAAACATGACAAACTTGGATGGCTCCCCCACATGTCAGAGTGCCCTAGAAAACGTGCAGAAATGAGCGTCTTCTTCAGTGGCAAAAACATGCACGATTAGTCCCCTTTTCTTTTTGCTTCACCCCTCAAAGGGTCTGTGCTTGTCACTTGAACTGTGACATCTCTGCCTTCAACCCCCTTCCAGCCCAGCAAAGAGTTAAGCTTCTCTGGAACCAGTTTATTCCTAGTTTAAGAAAGCAGAGTTTACCAACTCCTGCACTGGACATTGCACCCCAAATCATGACTGACTGTGGATATTTCACACTGGACCTCAAGCAGCTTGAGTTCTGTTCCTCACCAATCTTCCTCCAAACCCTTGGACCCTGATTTCCGAATGAGAGGCACACTTTACTTTCATCGGAAAAGAGGACCTTGGACCACTGGCCAACAGTCCAGTCTTCCTTCTCCTTGGCCCAGTTGAGACACTTCCTACGTTGGCTTAGGCTCAGAAGTGGCTTGACCCGAGGAACCCGACAGTTGTAGCCCATCTCTCGGATGCGTCTGAACGTGGTGGTTTTCAAAGCTTTCACTCCCACCTCATTCCACTCTTTCTGGATCTCTGCTAGATTCTTGAATCTTCTCTGTTTGATGATCCGCTGAAGCCCACGACCATCTCTTTTGCTGGTGCATCTTCTCCTGCCACATTTTGCCCTTCCACTAGACTTTCCATTGATACGCTTGGACACAGCACTCTGTGAACAGCCAGCCTCCTGAGCTATGAACTTTTGTGGCTTACCCATCATATGGAGGGGATCAGTGATCGTCTTCTGGCCAGTTGTCAGATCTGCAGTCTCCCCTATATTGAACTGAACTGATACAATTTAGCCAAACTGAAGCAATTTAATGACACCTGGGGAAACCTGTGCAGGTGCTTTGAGTTAAGTGGGTGATTAGTGTGTGACACTCAGTTAAAAACATGCCCTGCAAAATTTGGGCTGATTTCTTCACAGTATTCTGATTTTATGAATTCCTGTTTTTGTGGGTTTAAGAGCTGGAAGCCCAAATTATGTAAAAATAAACAAATAAATACTTGAAATTGTTTACATTGTGGGCTTTGAATCTATAATCTATGAAAGTTTTACTTTTTGAATGGAATTATGGAAATAAATAAACTTTTCCATGATATTCTAATTTTGTGGAAAGGGTCTGTACAAAGACCTAATTAGTGTCTAATTTGACTCTGAGCTGGTTCTGGAGCTGGCTTAGTGGAAAAGGGGTACTGGTAGAAATGAAACAAGTAATAAAAAACAGGAGTAATTGCTTTTCCGGAGCTTTTTCATCAGGGGGAGCTTGACGTGTCAAAAAAAAAAAATTAAGAGTTTAACCCTCTGATGCATGAATTATGAAAGTCAGTGTCAGGATTTTTCCCTTGAGTGTTTTTTTGTGTCTTTAGGTATGAAAACAAGTTTTCCTTTTTTTTCTCCAAATATTTGTAACTGAGCATTCAACATAAAACAATGAGAACTTAGTGTAATTATGACTTATTTTTTTGTTTGACTTCTTTTCTTTTATTTATTTATTTATTTTTTTGTGTGGTAATTTCATATAATATATATAATAATCTTTTGTGATGCCTTGTGAAACATTTTAACTCTCTTTCATCCATTTTAACACTGAATAATTAATAGTTTATAAGTTTTTTCACCCCCAAATGTTTGACTATAACTTTTTAAAAATATATACATACTGTTTGGAAAAAATTGTTACAATTTTTTTCAGGCCCTAAGAAGAATAAAAATATCTTGACACAGGCTAATATGAATTTCCACCACATGAACCCTTGAATTTAGGAGTAAATAACTCTTAAACAGGTGTCCACTGGAGTGACCACTAGCGCTTCGGCCTCACAGCAAGAAGGTCGACGGTTCGATTCCCTGTCCGGGTAAGGTGGGCCTCTCTGTGTGGAGTTTTCATGTTCTCGGAGAACTTCAGCTTCCTCCCACGGTCCAAAAACATGCCTTCGTTAGGTTAATTGATTATTCTAAATTGCCTGTAGGTGTGAGTGTGTGCATGAATGGTTGTCTGTCTCTATGTCAGCCTTGTGATTGACTGGCGACCAGTACAGGGTGTACCCCGCCTCTCGCCCAATGATAGCTGAGATAGGCTCCAGCCATCATGACCCTGAACAGGATAGACGGTTAAGAAAATGAATGGATGGATGTAGTGACCACTATACACCACAGGGTTAATGACTCATGTCACAAAAATCACACAATTGCATCTTAAACAGTTGTTGTATCTGCTGCTGCAGGAGTCACATAAGCAGCTTCAAACCAACCAAGAGAAAACGCTTTGTCGTGCTGAGTGCTTCATCACCTTCAGACTGTTGTGTTTGTCAGTGTGAGCTGTCAGCAGGTCTTTGGTGCACTGAACATCATTGGGCAGCTCCGTCTCTGCCAGATCTGTCCCAAACTTCTGCAGCATCTGTGCCGTGGTTTTCACCGTCATGGCGAAGTTCTCGATGGCCTGCAGAGAATCAACCACAGGAACAATTCAGACTCACTGATCTGGAAACCTTTTATTTGACTTTTCTGAGTGAGAGCAGGGTAAGTTTCCTCACAGTTCGGTGGTGTATCCACTGACTGTGGCAGTACTCCAGGTTTCCTCCCAGCTCCCTGGTCAGCTGGCCTTTTTCCACATAACCGTGCAGATCGGACAGAGAGTTCAGCATCACGATCTGCAACAAAGTCAGAATAGTTTAATCACAACACAGCAGAGAAATCAACCTAGAATGAGTCATGCTGCTAGTGGAGATAAATACTGACAAGTTCTAAGAGTTTCCACTGAGTAGCAAAGTGTCAGCAGCTACTTTTAGCGTTAAGTGTGAAGATGTGACATGAGGAGTGACACAAGGGGGTGGACAGGATGTTGACATCATTTAGTGGAAGAAAGTGCTCTGCTTGAGGGAGCTGTTTATGACTGGGGGGTGAGAAAAGTCGATTTAGATTTGAAACTCAAAGAAACGTTTTAAAGTATTTAACCAAATTAAGAGATCTTGATCTTTTCGGCTTTTTATATCTTCAAAAATAGTGAACAGATAGACTCTACCAGACACCAACCCCTGAGTTTACATTCTCATATACAGGAAATTCACATGTACCTGAGCAGAAACCACAAATCTGGGTTAAAGTCTCTGGCTGTTTTCACTGAGACTGTACTCTGTGTGTCATAGTGATGGGAATGAGGTTGGAGATGGCGATGGCGACCACTTTGACGAGCTGGCGTCCATGTTTGTCATGCATCCACTGAGCCTCTCACAGACAGTTATAAATGTTTCTCAGATGTTTGGATGGTTTTTACAGAGGCATGCTTACCGGTACCTTCATTTTAAAGTCATCCTTGTGCAGCTTGATCCCGATGTCTGCGATGGCTCTCTGGAAGAATCTGGAAGGCCTCAGCACCAGCACCAGCTGCAGGTTCCCAGGAAAGGCCCCCTGGGTAACACAACATCACACATAGTAAAGATAAAACACAGCTCTTGGTTTTATTTCCCTTTTCATTCATTAAACTGGTTCACCTGCTAGAACATGATATTCAGTTTGGATACAGAGGGTCTCATTAAAGAGCATGTCCTCATTTTGTTCTTCTATAGCTCTGTTATATTTTTTTCTTTTTCATACGATAAAATGACTATGAAAAAAAATACGTTTCAGATCCTTCAGTTGAGTCTTTCATGTTTTACTATGAGGGATGGCATACATTCAAAAAGCTCAGTGACCTCACATATTACATTTTTAACACACTGCCCTCAAGTGGACCTTAGTACATATTACAGCATAGAGCGTCATTTGCTCTAGTAAAGGATTTTGGACTTCATTTTGGGAAACATAAACAAATATATGTATGCATATTTATTCGTAAAGATATTAGAAAAATCAGGCTAGAACCTAATTCAAAACATCCTGTTGGACATTCATGTAAAATGTGCCGATAAACACCCAGTGACTCAAGCGCAGTTTGGATTTTAGCTCTTAATGTGACAGTATGACAACAGTTTTCAGCCCTTCTGATCAAGTTTTTTTGTTATGAATTTAGATTGTTTTATTGGCAAAAGTGATCTACTGTTTAAAACTATTCACTGTGAAAAGGGAAATGAATTTGGATTTGCAAAAATTCAAATGGTTTTCTGCATAACATTTTACTTAAATATTTCTGGGGTTAGATACTGAGGAGCTTCAGAGGCTCATTTCCTCCAAATAAGAATAAGAAAATCTTCAGAAGGTTTAGTCTCCTTTTGGCTCTTTCCCAAAGTTTCTTATATCCCCGATAAAAACTACTCACGAACGGCAGCTGTCAACTATCGTAAAATAAAACTTATATTGCGGTTTTTAACGTCCAATAACTAATGAGAAACTAACTTCTCCGAAAAAAAACACCTGAACACCATGCAGCCAGATCACATTTTCATACTACCTTAGCGTAAAGATGAGAGAAACGTTTCTACGAGGTATCGTAATTTTTTAAGTTTTCCCGGCTCATATCTGGAATACATGGGGAGGTGGGGCTTATGAACTATACTGCAGCCAGACACCAGGGGGCGGGGCATCTGCTGGAGGCTTCAGTTTGAGCCGAACGTCATTACATCCACTCATTATACAGTCTATGCCTTTTACAGGTTTATATCATCCTATGACGTCATTTGGTGCCAATTCATTACATCCATTTTATTGTCATTGTAACAATATTAATCCACCCGTGACCCTAAACAGGATGAATGAATTAATAAATGAATAAAGACGAAAACTAAATTATTGAATTTTCATAGCTCCATCCCACCATAAAAGGACAATGATAAGAGTCATGTTGGTATCAAACATTTGAAAACCATAGTGGAGTGGAGAAGTAAAACAAAAAAACAAGCAAACACAAACATAAAAAAGAGGATCACAGTATAGATCTGGGATCCTTTTTTAAGAGGATTTTTTAAATATGCAAAGAAAAGAAGTCGTCTTGATGAACTCACAGCGATCCTGGACAGAGAGGCCTTCACTGAGCTCCATTTGTCTTTGCGCCGGTCGATGATGATGATGAAGCCGATGCTGGCAGCGTCCAGGCTGAGACAGAAGAGACAGAAGAGACAGAAAACAGGTTGATCATACAGTCATATTTGGTGGAGAGTTAAGCCCATAACCTTCAACACGTGTGTGTCACATGTAAAAGAAGTGACTGCATCACCTTCATGTTCAGAGGTTTTAAAGTGAACTCAAACAGAGCCAGAGTCTTTAATCAAATTCTACAGTTGACAATGTGTTAACTCCATGGTAATACTTTATCATTGCCTGCACAAGTTTATCAACACAATGTTTTATGCTGTAGCTAATGACGCAGAGACATAAAAGTTCCTCTCTGATACAGTGAATAGCTGGACTGTCAATAAAAGAAGATATTCCTTTAATCTCTCTGTGAGCACGTTTAGAGCCAAGGTTAATAAAAGTTCACCTCCTGTCATTAATAACAAGGTCTCTCTTTGCAAAGGACCATACAGAGCTTATGATAAATCATATGATTCATGCTTTTATATTGGCAATTTATTTCAAAATCTCTGGAAGAGAAACAAACAAAATACTGTGTGTTCACTGAACAGTATTTTGTATGTGATCATTCTCTTAAGGCATTGACACACAACCCTGCCAGACTAGGTGTGGGGTACCCAGGCTATCAGGGGTTCCCAAACTTTACGAGAGGGGGGGGGGCGCATTTCCTTTCAGCAAATGCTGGATGTTAAAATGCTGAGCACCACATTTCAACATGAAGCACTTTCTTGCAGTCTGGGTACCTGGGGATGCTGGTCAGGTAGGTAACCACATTGAGGAAGTCTTCCTCTGGCACTTCACTGAAACCTGAGTACTCCGGGAAGGTGATGATGGGGGCTCCATCTTTGCCTCGCCCTCCTGCAACACAAAAGCACCCACACAGGATTAAATATAAATACATGCTGTTGCATTCCATCTCATCTGCACCTTTTTTTAATACCTTAGAACAAATTCAGCTGGAGTCTCATCTGTGGTCTCAGTTCAATAACTCACCATCTATCTTTACAGTCTGGTGTGTTTTTGAGCCTGTTCACATCTATGAAACATATTAAATTCAATAAGGAGGATGATTTTAAGATATTGAAGTTAAAAGGGTGAGTTATAAGAAGTCTCAGTAAACTCCATAACAAACATTACTGCTGCTTTTACGGAGAACAGCCACAAGAGGGCGACATTGAACTAAAATACTCTGAAACCTCAGATAAGTTGAGTTTCACCATGGAATGTTATTGAAACACAAAGTTTCAGAGCTCTCTGATTTCACTCATGAATAAAAACTTTTTTTGTTAATACACATGTAATGAGCTGTTCTGTTATCCTGGTAACACAGACTGATTTAATTCACTACCAGCGAAGAAAGAAATATCATATTATATTTGGAGACAGCCAGTTGAGGAGAAAGTTCATTGTTAAACTCAGGTCTGTCGTGTCACATCCTGAACTGGAAATGAACATCCGTGCTCTTCCTCCATCCCGTATGGACCATTGCAATCCACTTTTCACCTGCCTCAGACACCTGTTTCACCTGTCCCTCCATCATCTTCATCTAGTCCAGAATGCTGCCACAAGGCGACTGACCTCGCTGACTTTACCATCCATACACTGACTTCAAGTTAAATTCCGAATTTATCGTAGGTCTCTTGATTTTATGTACAGAACTGTGAGTGAGCAGGCTCCTGAGTACATTTGCTGACCTGCTCCACCCCCACCACACCCGTAGGTCACTCAGGTCTGATCAGGGCTGATTGTTTTATGAGCTCTGAGGACAAAAGGTGACCCTGCTTTTATAGTGAAGGCTCCAACATTGGGGAACAGTCTCCATGTAAATATTTGTTCAGTCGTCTCTGTTTACACTTTAAAAAGCCTTTAAAAACGTGTTTATGTAAGTAGGTTTTTACCTCATCTTTCAAAGACAAATGTTTCAAATATGTCAATGTTTGTTTCTTTTATTGTTCTGTGGTTTCATTTTAATGTTTATGCTCTCATGACGTCATTTTTACATTTATTTTCTGCTAAACAGTTTGTGATTCTGTCTGTTAGGTGTTAAAGTAAAGACAATTTACTAACTATGATACTTGAGAATTCATTTTAACAAACATACAGGTATTAAGCTAAAGAAAGCTCAGATTTTTTTAAACTTTTCTGTGTAATGGAAATGTACTGTTAATCATATAATCACTCAGATTTTTTTACAGTCATGTGCTGTAAGAGATGTTGAGTTTCTGCAGAATGTACAGAGCTTTAGCGCCATGAAAGTAGACCAGTGTGTCCCAACCTGTGGGTCGCGGCCCCTTGGTGGGCCAAGAAGGTTTTGCAAGTGGGCCGCCAAATCATTTTGAAAATAGTTTGATTTGTGTGTGCATGTGTAGGTAATTATATGACAATAAAAACATACAGAATAATGTTTAAAATGTTAAAACTCAATCATGGATAAAAGGATTTTAACCCTTGGGATACCAAGCAGTTCCTGGGCATTGTTTTTTTTTTTTGCCTTTGTCACAAATTTTACCCACTGTGGTCTCATTTTTCTCCACAAAGTGAGTTCCTGCACCTCTGTGGGTCCAGGCAAAATTCAAAGGGTTTTGAAGGGTTTATAGATGGTGTATATTTATCATTTAGGGCTTGATGAAAACAGAAAACAGAATATTTTGTATTTTACAGAATTTTACTTGAGCAAACAGTTGATTTTCTGTAAATTTTCAAAAAGGACATGAGGATCAAGGCATTGTTGACTAACTTCTCATCTTTTCTGCTCTGTTAATATATGTTGTTGAGGGCACTCATAATGCATTCAAGCACTCTGGGAAACTTGAGAATCCAATAATTTTACAAGTTTTTCAGGTTTTGGATTGGACAAATAGTTTACAAATGCCAGTCATTTAGAAGTCAGGTTTGTTTTTTTGTTTCTTTTAGCTTCTACCAGCAGGTCAGGTATCCAAAGGATCGAAAATGTTTAAAAATTGTGTATATTATAAAAAAGTGCCCTAAGAAGGCATCACTATGCACAGTCCAAATGCAGTTGAGTGAGGCCTTACTACATATGCTATGGTTTGGTTTGTGCGTACAAAGAATGTGAATGTAAACATGATTTAAAGCATGATTCATTTCAGTGACATAACTAACATATTGTAAGATGAAAACTGGGAAAGTATGAAGATGAACCTTAGGCCTGACTTTGAAGATGCCTGGACCAAAGATAATAAGCAGAGAAGAGTCTGTGTACAGTCAATGGTTGTTTTCTGTTTATTGCACTGCCACCATGTGACCAAAATGAGGTAATACAGGTTTGATAAATCACTGCTCTCTTCTTGCTTATGATAAACTGGAGAGGCAGATATTTAATAGCCCTCTGTTGTAGCTTCATTACACATGTGTAGTGAAAATGTGACTGCAAGGAAGAAAAAAAGGTGGGATTAGAACAGATGTGCACTTTGTGTTTCTAAGTTCAAATACCAAAAAGGTCTAAGGAAGGAAGAGCAATGTTTCTGCAGAGGTAAAGGGGCACAAATGCAGATGAAATGAGGAGTTTTCCAGAAAGGAGCATGTGTGTTGACATCTGAACACAGTGTGACTGCCTGCAGGAAACTTCAGCAACCACTGCCACTGAAAAACACTCTCACTCTGAGTGTGGTGAAGCAGTTAAAGACCAAAATGTCCTGCAGTCACTCACATGTGTGAAAGTCATGGACTGGGCCTGCATTAACTTATGTAAGAGTGGAGCAGAGGGCTGCTGACGGAGCGCTCAGAGAAACAGACCTTATTTTGGCTGCAGGGAGAGTGCTGAGAGGAGGAATGATAAAAATCTGAGAAAAACCGCACACAGGCTGCTGTACCACCGCTAACAACACATCTGGAAAGTCTGAGGGCACCTCTTCTGAACGCTGGCCTGGCAGGAAGAGTATTCCTGTCCGGACTTTCAAAATAAAACAGCGCAACCTGCAATAAGAGGCACAAGTCCCCACTGTTAACGAGGACAGAGAGAGAAAGGGAGTAATAAAAGAGTTTACACTGTTCTTTTACTCACGCACATTAGTTCTTAAACAGAGGGGAGTGACAGCAGCTGAGGGAGCTGTGGCTAACGCATGTTCGCAGGTCACTGGGGTTAGTTCTGACTCTGACTCTGACTCTGACTCTGACTGCAGGAGCTGGAATCAAACCTCTAACTTTCTAACTCTCTGATTCAGAGGCGACCCACTCCAGCACTGAGCCACAGCCATCACCTCGTAACACAAGTTATTCATCCAGTTTGAGGATGTTCTTCTCTTAAGGTGCTTTTGGAGCTACTTTAGGGGCGAGGCCTGTGAGCTGAAGGTTTCTGATTGGTGGAGCATACAGTGTTTTGATTTTGCTCTCTGTCCTCAATAAGATGACCCCCAGCTGTGAAGGACTTGGTCTAATACCTCCTAAACAATGGTGGTCTTTGATAGTGTGAATGTGCTTCTGTTAGTTTCTGGTGTTCCACTTATAAGAGCCACTTCATGCTTCAGTGTTCAGCTCCAGTGATGAACCAGTTAAAGCGTTTTTGGGGCTTTTGAAATTTCCAGCTGGAAACAGCTTTGTCACTACACTTGTCTCCTTGAGTTGAACTGAACTGAATTGAATTGAGTGGAAAATTTTATTTTGAAAATGAAGAAGGAAAAACAAACAAACAGAGATTGTCATCATACAATCATCGACAAGAACAATCACCTGTGAGTTTACCAAAACAATCCATTGATGGAATAACCTGGTCTTTCAGTATTTTCAGGTAGTCAGCTGACCTCATTCTTTGAGCACATACTGTTGCTGAACCTAGACCTGAGCAACTGCAGCAACCTCAGATCACAGCACTGCCCCCACAGGCTTGTACAGTAGGCACTAGGCATGATGGGTGCAGCACTTCACCTTCTTCTCGTCTTACCCTGATGCGCCCATCACTCTGGAGCAGAGCAAATCTGGACCATAGACTGTATAAAACATGGACGTAGTCTCCGTGACGTCACCCGTCTGTTACTGCAGCTCTGTTTTGAGACTAAATGATGGGCGCGGCCATAATGGAAATGGGACGAGTGACGAGTGCCCAAACTCACAGCCATTGGGCGCCCGTCAGTCACGTGATCTGAGCTGTGGCTCCGATTGGGTAAGCTCTCGATCCTAATATCTTCAAAACGGCCGAGTTAGAAAAAAATTCACCCCCCTCACAGTGTGTGCCGTTAGCAAAATTAGCGATACAGACGGGAGACAGAGTTTGTACCAGGCTCTAAATACGCTAATTTCGGCTCTGAAAACGGCCTATTTCCCGTCTGCTTGTACAGGACTTCCGGTGCTTCTGGAGCCAGCCTCAAGCGGTCACTGGAGGAACAGCAGCTTTTTAGCACTTGTCGCACCGTGTTGTCTCATTTTTTCAGACCGGAGGTTGCCGCTCGATCTGGACATGACCTTTCAGTTTTTAATAATGCGTTGAACAGTTCTTAATCCAATTTTATTCGTTTCTGCATCAGTCTCCTCGGATGTTTTCTCTGCTTGATGCCAATAATTTGACCTTTCTTAAACAGACTAACATCTTTTCCACAACCACAGGATGTGTCTTTCTCTGTGATTGTTTAAGTAATGAGGAGTTACTTATTTCATCAGCTGGGGTTAGATAACTTGTTTCCAGCTGAAAGATAATTATCCATGCAGTAATTGTCCAATGGGAAGCTTGTACTTATTTGCTCAGTTAAATCAAGCTGGTGAGTTTTTTTTTTGGGCCGGGCAGTGTATGAACATAATATGACCCCATATATAACATCACAATTCTGCTATTTTACAATTTCATGAGGCAGACAGCTTTGTCCAAAGTGACGTACAACACAAGCAAACATTAAGACTGGAGGGAAAATTGTAGTGCAAGAAGAAGAGCTTTTCTTTTTTTTTCTTTTTTTAATGAATATATATATATATATAATTTTAAACAATGCAGCTAAAAGTAACCACAACAATGGCAAAAAATATACAGTTTATAAAAGTTCAACAACAGTCATCGTTCAGTGCAAAATATTCATAGTTATTAATACTTCATTTGTTTACATAAAGTGCCCCTTCCATGCAGAGGGAAAGTGTGACAAAAGAAGGGAAGGCACTCAGTGGCAGCTTGTTGCAGCAGCTCTGTCTTTGTTTTTGTTTTTTTTTTGGTTGACATGTATTGTATTATTATGTTTAAAAATTCTTTTAAGTTTTGCACTACATTGTTTTCTTGCATTACTGCTGTGAGTGTGAATTTCCCCTCGTAGGATGGATAAAGTTTTTTTTTTATCTCTCTTATCTCTCATCTTACTCAGGTCAACACTAAATCAGGGGAATTAAATGAGACACTTTCACTTCCCCTGAGCTGTAAAAAGAAAGAGAAGTGAAAGTAGAAAAGTCTATTTAAAAACCAAATTAGGGAAGTTTTCAAGACCATTAAAGATATTATGATGTTCATTTCTGTTTCCGTTCTGCAGCTGAGGGAAAGAGAAAGAGAAATCAAAATGTTACCGCACACCATAAAGAGAAATGAATAAGAAGAAGTTTTCAGCAGAAAGCAGGACAAAGCTTTCACATGACTGCTCACACAGACACTGCAGGGGATTTCTCTGTAAAGCAGCTGTGCACAAGGAAAGTGTCGCTTTAAGATCCATTTCTAGACCAAACAACACTTAAAGAACAAAGAACTAATCTGTAGTCTTAACTATACAAAACAACAACCAAGTGTTTGTTTCTGGAGTTTGCCTCCAAATAAAGTGGGTGAAATGTGTTAGTGGATTTATTACTGACACAACAAAGACATCTCTTTTTCTGTTTTGTTTATATTTTTAACCTTGACCTGAGACTATTAAGTGCAATCAGTTTGGTTCGAATACTTTGTGATGAATAAGACTCAAGCCCATACGGTGTGTGTGTGTTGTTTGGTACCTGAGAGCAAAGCAAACTGACGATGAAGCTGCTCGATGATGTCCACAGCCAGCAGGGGCCTGATCTCCTGCTGCATGATCTCATCTGGAAAGAAGGACACACACATGGTCAGATGAGACTGTCCACAGAGACAAACACACACACACACATATATAAACTCCACCTGCTGGAGATTGTCATAACACAGTTTGATTGGAGCTCATTAGATTTGTGTTGCTCAGATGAAACATGCTGACTGAATACTTGGAAATAAAAGTGTTATTATTCATAGTGTCAGCTCTTTGTTTAAAGATCCTCTTGTTTTATAAAACTGCACGGATGAGAAAAAAGAACAATGAACAGTGAAGAGGAGAAGTGCACAGACTGGATGGTGAGAGAAATGAAGCAGAGTGAGAGACGTGAAGAAAACTGAAAGAAAACAGGCACAAAGAGTCCATGCATCACAGCAGAGTTCAGGCTTTGCTTTGGTGCCTGATTGGACTGGTTAAAGACAAGTTACAGAGAAGAGGAACTTCACTTCACCATGAATGAAAACCTCAAGTTTAATCAAATTTATGACAATAAAGCGTGATACTGTTGTGACTCCACATGAATGAAAATACTAGTTTTAGTGAAGCTCTTTTCAAACATAAACAAAACAAAATGCCAATATTTGCTTTCATCCCCATCCTACAATAAAATACAATACAAGAGAACTTTCAAAATAAAAGACTCAATGAAAAAAAACAGCTGAGCTGAGGAAAAACTATCATTAGGTCTTAAAGATGAATAATTACTATTGAAAGCAAAGAAAAAAAGAGATAGTAAATACAACAATTAAAAAAACAAAAGATAATCTAAAAGTATAAGATAAAGGTTGGATGGATAAATAATCATCTATAAAAATAGGAACACAAATAAAATCAATTCTGTGACATGAAAGTAAGATTTTGAATGGAATGTTGAAACAGACTAAAAGTTGAATTGAACAAAAAATGAAATAAATTCATCGATCAAGACTAAAAAAGGAGTTTGAGTTTGTTAATAACCCTGTATTGCATAGTGGTCACTATAGTGGACACATATTTAAAAGTTATTTACTCCTAAATTCAATGGTTCATGTGGTAGAAATTCATATAAGCCTGTGTCAGGATATTTTTATTCTTCTTAGGGCCTGGAAAATCTTTTGATTTTATTTTTTTACAGATGTATATTAAAAAAAAAAAAACATTTGAGGGTGAAAAGCTTATAAACTATAAATTATTCAGTGTTAAAATGGAAAATAAAAGAAGTCAAACAAAAAAAAGAATCATATTTACATTAAGTTCACACTGTTTTATGTTGAATGCTCAGTTACAAATAGTTGGGGGAAAAATGGAAAACTTTTTTTTCATGCCTTAAGACAAACAAAAACACTCAAGGGAAAAATCCTGAAACTCACTTTCATAATTCATACATCAGGGGGTTAAAGATGTGCCACAGACATGGGTCACTGTGGCAAAACACTTCCTCTCTGTGGGTATTTGTTTTTACCTTTGGTACTGTCAAAGGTTCATGACTTGGAGACATAAAGGCTCCCACCAGCTCAAATGATAAAATCACATGTGATAAGAAGTGTGACATTCAGAGATTTAAAAATATTGAAAATAACTTCAAAATCTAAAAGTGACAAGCAGCGAATGCAGCGACTTTAAAACTGATAAATCACAGCTGCTACTGGAGAACAAGGGAGTAAAATAGGGGATCATAGAACATAGGGAGTCTTTTGCTCATGCTGTAGAAACATGTGGATACAAATGCAGGTGCAAATTGCAATGCACTGAAATGTGTTGACCCAAAAGCTGAAACTCTACACAGTCTTTTCTACATTGCTTTAGTCAGTTTGTGATCCTTTGTTTTTCTTCCTCTCTCCTTTTAGAGCACTGTGAGGTAGATTTTCCCAGTGAGAAAATCTAGTTAAAGTCATCACAGGGTGCAGGCATCATCACATTTGCAGCAGTTTATTAGATTTGTGCTGTGAAAATGTATGAATGTGGACCCGGATGAGTCATTTCCTGCTGGACGTTTGTGTTTAAGCAGAAAATCACTCAGAATGAAAATGTCAACTTAAATTGTGCTTACTGTTCATAACTGGAACAAAAACTCTCTGAGTGGAGGAAATGAGCAGCAGCTTTGGCTCCTACATCCACCTTGATGTGAGATGTTTAGTCAAACTGAGAAAACCTCTTTAAACTCTGACACTTTGACACTTTAACAGCCTTACAGGACACATTCGTCTGTTTGCAGGTTTTCTTCTGCTGCGGTACCTCAGTGTCATTCCTGAGTCATCTTGAAAGTACATTAGGTCTCATGATGTAACAGCTGTTCTTTGCTCCATTCAGAAAATAATCTTTACTCTGTCATCACATGCATAGCTCTGCTTTAATGATTAGAACTGTTCTCCTGTGCTCTGAAGCTTTAAACACAGAGTACAGAGAACAAATCGCTCTCTGTCCTCCAGAATAAAGACACGCATTAACACGGACTGTACTTTATGACTCTGGAACATGCTTGGCTAGGTTTGAGTGCCGGAGGGGGGCAGGGAGAGCACAATGACTGGTAGTGATTCTGGCCTTTAAGAGAGGAGATGTCCATGCACCTCTGCTCTTCATATCTGAGTCTGAGCTGAAAAAAACATCTTTTTATATCACTGTGCTGATTCATCCATTAAATTCCTGCATCTTTATTCCAAATCTGCCTTTGGAGCATGGGAAATGTACCGTAGTTGACCACAGCATAGATTATGAACACAACATTGGACTAAAACTAGATCAAAATTATGAAGTGGAGCAGGATCACAAATATTTGGGACTAAAAATTTGCACTTCTAAATAGGCTGAATCTGAAAAACAATCCTGATAATTCAGATCCTGATCCTGCCATAATAAACATCAAGACTGACATCAAGACATCATCCTTCAGGAGACACCTGAAGGATGACTTCTTTTTTGGCCCAAACGTGAAGGGGATTGATTTTTTTTTAAAAAAAGCTCTTAAAGGTAAAATTTTGATGTTTTTCGTCACAGCTCTAATGTGAAATCTGAAATGGTTGAAAAGTAATAATGATGTATCTTAATGACCAAAATAGAATCAAAGACCATAAAGAAGAAGAGTGATCTCTTTGAATATTTACTTTTAATGTCTGAAACAGGACTGTCGTGATATCAGAATTCCCATCACAATTGCCATAAACAGAAAAATTCTCATGATATTTAATTAAGAAAATATGAAAATTAAACCGGAAAAGTCAAATCATTCTTCTAATCAAACACAATTCATCTCCAACTTTCATACTCATCATGGACACCAACAGGGAGGTGGGGAAGTGGGGGGACAATTTGTAACATTCATTCATTTTCCACCACTTATTCTGTTCAGTGTAGCAGGTGGCTGAAGTCTATCCCAGCTGTTTTTGGGTGAGGGGCGGGGTTACACCCTGGACTGGTCTTTAGTCAGTCACAGGGCTGACACACACACACACACACACACACACACAAACACAGTAACAAATCACAAGTTAACCTGGAGAGCATGTTTTTAGTCAATGGGAGCTGAACTTCACTCAGAGAGGCCCACCACGTTCAGACCAGGATTTGAGTTGGTGACCCTCTGGTGAGTTGCAGTGCTAATCTTTGCTCCACTCTGCTGCACTAAACACAGCAATAACTGTACAGTGAATGCTAAATAGAGAACAGAGGTTTAGTCCAGCCTGTGGCCTACGTCACTCCCTCTCTCACCCCGTTTCTAACCCGATCCACTGTCCTCTCTTATCACATATAAAGCATGAAAAGCCAAAAAAATACCTTAAAAAAAGATGGCTATCATCAATACCAGTGTATTGTTACAGCCCTGTTGACCTGAAATGTAACAACGACTCGAAATGTAATTTAAAGCAGTGGTTCTCAACCTTTTTGAGTTGCGACCCCTAATTTAACATGCACTGGTATCTGGGACCCCCAGGATGTATTTTTTTTTCTATTTTCATTTAAGAAAACAAAAATCGACTTGTGTTAATTGAAATTTAAACAAGAGAGTGGGAGTAATACAGTTCAAGTTTGTTTCTGAACGTTTATGTTGTCGAGTGTGAAAAAGAACGAGTCAATATTTTTGTTTTCCATTATTTTCAAGTCAATTAAAGACAAAAATAATGTCTGGTTTGCTTGCAACAAGTAAAACAAATATCTGCCAGTGGGACAAGAAAAATTTCCTCTTCAACTTTCTTGAAATTTAAATGTCTTAATACAAGAACTTTTTTTTTTACTTGTTTCAAACAATTCACGACTGGTCATCTAAATGTGGGTCATATTGAGAATAAAAAGACATTTTATTTTTTTTATTTTTAATAGACTAAACATTTACTTAGATTTAAGTTTTTGCAGTGAAAATATTAACAAGTTTGTCAACTTTTGTTCATTGAACTCATTCAGGTAAAACACTGCAGTTCAGATTATACAAACTTAGCTGATGCAACAAATAAAGGAAAAATAATGAGGCAGAAAATAATTCAAACAACCCTGCCTGCATTTTTGTACTTTAAAATTAAATATATATTTTCAAATGATTTGGCGACCCCCAAAAATCATCAGGCGACTCTCATTGGGGTCAGGACCTCAAGGTTGAGAAAGGCTGATTTAAAGGATGTAATAAAACCTGAAATGTAATGACTGACCCAAAATGGAACAAGATGTTTCTTTTTGGGCAAAAAGTTAAAACATTTTGGCCTCATCATCCATTACATTATCTACCATGTACCTGATTTTATTACATTTCTTTTAAATTTAATTTTGAGTGGTTATTAAATTTCAGGTCACCACTTTGTGTCAGGTTTTAACAAGCCTGAGTATGAAATCACTGTCAGAGGGAAAGTGTCTGACCACTTCTTCACATTTCACAGCAAAGTTCTCGGTGACTGTTGAGCAGGATTAGATTTTTCGTAATTAAAACTATTGACACAAACTTTTGGCAAAATCTTCAAAAAGCAGTTTGTGTACAGGGAATACCAAAATTTACACACAAAGCAAAAGCGCCTTACAGAAGCTTTAAGAGTGCGCCATCATCCAAAGATGCTCCAGACAAAACCACAAACTATTTGTTACAATCAGATAAGTGTTGGTGTGTCTTCTGATTTCAAAGTCAGGTACTGCATATTTGGAAAAGCATTTTTAGGCTGTAGCAGGTATAGAGGAAATGTTTTCTTCCTTTCTAAGAACATAAAGGAACAGCGGTGTTATGTAAGCAGCACCCAGCTCTGAAGCAGAGAGGATGTTATGTATTGTTGAAACATCAAAGCAGACGGTGTGGGGCAGAGACAGACCTGAAGAATGACCTCCTCAGTGCCCCACAGAAACAGTCTGTTTTTAGAAACTCACACGGAGCTGAAGGGCCTGAGAGCAGGAGCAGGAAGAACTTCTCTAAGCAGGAGTCAGGTGGTGTTAAGAGGTCAGTCATCGCTCTGAGGAAACAGCAGGATTCATGGAACAGGACGACTCTCTGTCCATGTTTTTGACAACAATACCAGGCTGTAGCCACTCATGTTCAGTCTTAACATCATTAAAAACTCCAGAGACCTAATGGAGACACTGGACATCCTGATGCTTAAGAAGTTACCACAAACCTCCCTCTGACAAATGGAGCTCTCAGCTTACAGACAAATCAGACACTTAAGACACAGAGAAATGGAAATAAGGTGAAGTGTTTATCAGCTCAGAAAAAAATCAGGCTGTTTTTTTTTATTTTTTATTCTGTCTGTTTCTAGCTAAATTTCTCTCACGTTGTTTTTCCTTAAACATTGAGTCAAACAGAAAATGGAGGAGCACCACACCTGTACATGTGTCCCTTTGTTTCCAGGGCAGCTTTGTCACTGAGGCAGATAAACATGAGCTTTATGATCAGGAAGCACAACAGAGGATGACTCTGATCTTATGGTCCACGATCATCTAAAGGCAGACAGGCTAATACCTGAGCAGCTCTGAGAGCGGAGAGAAAAGGCAGCAGAAACAATTACTAGACTGAAGAAAGATCACTGAAGACACTTTAATAAATCTACTCAACACCAGCTGAGCTGTAACAGATGCAGCTAACACTCTGTCTCACCATCAGGCGTCTGTGTTCTCATGGTTACACACTGATGGTGCCAACACTTCCTCAACCCCTGTCTGCACACACACTTTAGTTTTCACCTTGTCCCACCTGTTCTAATTTTAGAGGGATTTCACAGCACGTTCTCACACACTGTCTTACAAACAGACTGAAGTTCAACATTCCAGGATAAATCTAATGACAAACACTTGACTCATGACAGAGGCTTTAAGAAAGACTTCTACCAGATTTGTAGAAAGAGGATCCATGGGAAAAAAATGTTGTTTCCTATATTTAATTCTCCTTTTTTTCTTTAGCTGATAAAATGAGCCGATGAAAAGATGTGAGTTTCTCTTCATTTTTCATTTATTTCATAAAAGAAAGTACAAAAGTACTTGTTTTGGAGAGCATATCTTCTTTTAAATGTTATTTTTCTTTGTTCAAGACAACTTTTCCCAGGAAGCAAGGTATACCTCGTATTACCTCGTAATGGCAATGCATTCATTTGTAGTAACATAGAGCTATTATTTGAAAGGTGACAGCAATCAAACCTTGTAAACTCAGTTTGTATTTTACTGTCTGAAAGGTGACCAGACTGTTTGGTGCAACTCACAAACATGTTCACCACATTAGCGAATCCTGGTTGTGTCCTACCAGTGCTCATCTACCAACTCCAACCTCACCAAGAAGAGCAAACGTAACCTGGCTCTTCATTTTATTGACAGACTCTTTCTGCCAAAATACACCAGATGTGCTCTGGCTCTGCTTCATCATGGCACCACATCAAATAGGTTTCTAACCAAGTTAACTTGTCAGCTCACACTAGATCTGCTCCATCATGGTTCAGGTTCTTTCCTCCTGCAGCAGATAGACAACAGGACGATTTTTGCTGTAGGCCAGAACAGTGAAATTCAATCACAGTCAATTCACTGTGAGGAGATTTCTGAGTGATTTGGAAAGAGGAGGAGCACACTGCAGCACCTGCTGTCCGTTTACAAGAAATCAATACGTGTTTCTTATGTCTGAATCTACAAGCTCAAGAAAAGTTGGTGGAATTGTTGCTTGTCGCTTCTCTGAAAAAAAAGCAACTGGAAGGGTTTGAAAAGTCCCCAATTATAGCAACTGAGTCCATAAGTTGGCAACACTGGCTCTGTTTGTCAGAAAACTAGTTTGTATGCAAGAATATGACCTTCATTTGAACTAATTTTCCAACTAGAAATAAGACATTCTGTCCCTGATAATTTCATTTTATAAAGTGAATCACAAACAACCAAATATATGAAATCAAGACAATGTGAGGATCTTTCATTAGGTGTTGATGGGACCTTTAAGGTCAACTTTGACTTTTTCTAACAGACACACAAACAGCAATTTAGTGAAATAATTTGTTGTTCCTATGTCACTTAGCTAATTTCCAACAGGTTCATCTGTTTCTAACCTCATGTACTCAGTGTTTGTGTGAGTTTGTGACTGACTGTGTTTACTTTCCCAAGTGACCAAAAAACTTAGACTGTATAAAACATTGATATAATCTCTGTGACATAAGTTTGGAAGAGCAAAATGGAGTCAGTGCTGGCTGTTGCTTTATTGAAACTGCTAAAACAACCAAAAAAAAAAAAGATTGCAAAACTCTTATCATTCATAAACAGATGTGGATCTCAGTCATTCCAACCAGCCTCAAGTGGACAGTTTAAGAACTGCAGTCTTCAAAATTAAAAATCGTCTCCTTTAAAACACTGGAGGCTAAGCCAAAATCACAAACAGTTCCCTTTGTCTCACATTCAAACATGTTTGCTCCAAACTGTCACTGTAGAAACGTCTGAACAGGCTCATAAATACTTCAAGTCCCTTGGAAACACTGATGTCTTCATTCAGCTTTGTTGTCCTGACTTGCAGTTTTTCTGTATTTACTTCAGTTTTTTTCTTCCCTCTTCTTATAAATGGTTGTCATTATGATGACAAACCATTTCCAGTGACTCTCCAGTGTCCAAGGACTCAGAGGGAACTTCAATCCTGTTTTGTTTTTTTTTTTCACTTCCCTCTGGTTGCCTTTCACTCGTGTCTTTCATGTGCACAGAGACAAAAAGCTCAGAGAAACTCAGCCCCAGAGTCTGTCATTTGCAGTAATTCCTTGTTTGTTGAAACGCCAGCGTAGAGTCTGCGCTGTGACTGCATGGTGAGTTTATTACCAGAGTTTTAGAACTAACAGTGTAAATTAGAAGCAATGAGGAGAATAAAACAGGGAGCTCTCCCAGAAGACAGATCTAAGATGCTGGTCCCCGAGGCTGAATGCTGCAAGTGTTGTACTATTTTTGCAAAACAGAAACACAGTGAAGAAAAAGGAGGCACCTCCATGACTATGAACCAGTTATAGGTTCTAACCATAAAGGCCTTTTGCATTTAGAGAAACCATCAAAGACAGATCCAGCTTTGAGTACAAGCAACCTGAGGGAAGGCCTCACATCACATCTGCTCAAAGGTTCAAGGAAATACTTTGAAACTAAATCATCAAACTGTGACTCTGCAGTGGAAAAGACTGGAGAAGTGGAAAAAAAAATAATAGCAGAAAGTGAGCATGGCTGGCAGCGAATGAGTGTGTTTGTGTGTGTGTGTGTGTGTGTGTGTGTGTGTTTATGTATAAACATTACCTATAACGTGTCTGACACTCTTCATCTGTCCACTTCCCTGTCTCATTCACAGGTATTAGACGTCAGCTCTCCCAGAAGGATCAGTAATCCCGTTAAAAACACTTCTCTCATGATATCCAGAAACAGTGAGGACGACTCAGCAACTCAGCAACTCATCAACACAGCAACACAGCAACCCCGGTCTGTCATCAACAGCTGCTCCTTCACCACCATCATAATCCTCATCATCAGCCCAGGCTGCTCCAGACGTCTAGACCAACACGTCCCCGAGCTTCTTCACTCTTTCCCAGGTTCAAACTCACAAACACACCCACACACACTCACAGAAACAGAGCAGAGCCCTGAACAGTGCGCCTGTTACATGCGCCTGTGGTCAGTTTTTCCAGCTCCAGCTGTAGTGAAGCGGCTCTGCTCTGAGCAGCAAACAACCTATCAAGAGTCAGAGGGGGCGGGCACACTGACTGTGTGTGAAAGAAAGAGCAGAAGAGTCTGTGTGAGTGTGTGTCTTTGTGTAAGTGTGTGTGTGTGTATGGATCCAGTCATGTGCATTTCATTTTTGCAGACTGCTGTTGTCTTGTGTTTGCTGTTGTTTCTATGCGTCTGATGGACTTTTATGAGCTCAGGGCTCAGCTGCCAAATGTGAACAGCCTGTGGAAGAATCCTTTATGGGCCAGATGATGGACTGGAGGGAATCCAGACCAGGTTTCCATGAAAAGTAATTTAACACCAAATCCTCCTCTGTGATACCTTAAGCTAGTTTGAGGTTCAGATTGTTTTGAACTACTAAGTGTGTTCCGGTAAAGACGGAGATGTGGAAGAGGACTGAACTCCCCGTTTATTATGAAAAACATGAAACTATATTACCCTAATACACACCTGATTAAAATCTTAAACTCTGCTGAAAATTTGTTTAAATTTACATTTTGTACAGTTGGGTCTTTTAAAGGTTCTAAGTCGAGTTTCAAAATGCAAAAAGAAGAAATGAGAGTGACTTGAGCAATTTATTGCAAACAACAATGAAAGTGAAATAGTCTGTTAGTCAGCTGATCAAAAGACAACTGCTCAAAAAAAGAACTAAAAAAGCCCTAGAATAGAAATCAAAGTTTGACAAAAGGACTCAGTTACATTTCATTACATCATTCTTGTTTATCTCTTCAAAAATGAGTTTGTTCTTGTTTGATGTGGGTGTTTCCAGGAGGATTGTGGGAACGTTGTTCCAAGTAGTGAAGATGCTTCATGTTTGACATCCAGTGTCTGGAACTGACGTCCATTTTTGTAAACTTCCTTCAATGTGATTCAGATCAGGGAAACATTCAGGTTGTAGATATGTCGATATGTTGAATATGATCTGGTTTTGACATAATTTGTTTTATCTTAAAAGTAACTGGGCATGTTTATGTAGTCTCCGTGCATGATTTACTGTCCCACTTGGTCTTCCCTACAATGGATTGATGTGTCATAGCCTTAGCATTGCTCAAAAACAGGATTGTTGCAAAAATACTGCAACCTGCCGGAGCAGGGATGCAACCAAATACAACAGAGCACATCCGGTGTGAGTTGATACACTGACTTGAATGGAAACTTATCTGATCCATTGCTGTGACAAACACATCTGGTGGGTTAGGGCCATAAATGTCTTTAGCCTCGTTTCCACCAAGCGGATCGGTTCAGTTTATCTCAGTACGGCACGCATCATATGGCGTTTCCATAGACTAAAACTGGGAAGGGTCCCCTAATAAGCGACCCGTACCGCTCCACTTTTCAGTACCCTTCCGTTGGTGTGCCAAGCCGCACCAAACCGGCCCCAGGGGCGGGGCTATAATCACTGCAGTACGTTGATTGGTCAAAAGATCGGTAACTTCCCGTGCGACAGCGGTAATAAAGAACAACACACAACCCTGCATGCAGCCTTTCCTGAAACAAAGCTTCACTGCCTTATGGAATAAAGAGCCACATGCTGATCACAAAGTAGAAGAGTTGCTGGATGTCCTCCATCGTTGCTCTTTGTTTACAATGCCGCTAATTTCTTCTTTGTTGCATTTATTGGCGGGGTACACTGTGTAGCGCTGCAATGACGTCATGTAGCTGACGCAGCTCTCACCATCCGGCCCATCATCGATCTGACCCGTACCAAACTGTACTGATCCGTACCAGACTGCCTGGTGGAAACGAGGCTTTTTTCAAAAGAGAGTATTCAAGTGAACGAGGACTTGTTCCTGATCTCACTCTGTGTATCTTTGTGCTGATGACAACACTGCATTCAGGACAGAATCAGAGGAATATCTCAGCCAGAGTGAGATGTTTCTGTACTATAAGAAGTAAAATATCTGCATGATTCCCCCCTCTCCTTGATCAAACACATGCACCTCTAAAATCAAATCTCTCACCTGAAATCCTAAACTGTAATTTCTTTTTTCAAGCTGGTACCAATGATAAAAACCATCTCTCCAGTCTGTGATTTGACAGGCTGCTGGAAGATGTCTTTCAGTCAGAGTATAGTTCAGCCATCAAAGTGAAAAAAATAATAATCCATCTCCAACTCTGCCGCTCACAGGAACACATCCAAGCTCTGCTCGTCCTTCTCACTGAATTTTTAGAAAATACAAATCCTCCGCTGTCTCTGTGTGAAAGGAAGCAGCAACATTCTTCACCGGGATCATGACACACCTGAAGGTCTGAACGACTGCCTTTATTGAGAGTGGAAGATTTAGCTCTTCATAAACACTTCCCCTGTTACCCAATACAGGAAAGCCAGTGAGCACCACAGTGAATAAAGACAGAGAAAAAACAGTCTTTTTTCACTGAGAGGAAGATTTCTGAGGGTTTTCAAAGACACAACAACAGAAAAGTGAAGTCAGCAAATCGTAGCTACCAGACGACATCAGTATCACAGTAGAATGACACCATGTATCTACTGTAATCCATCTAACTGACTGTTGATGACAACACCTGTATGCATCTCCCATACTAAACAGCAGAGTAACATCATCAGTGTGCTTTGACCAAAACATCTTTAAAAACTATCTCAAACTTAAAACTTTAACTACTCATAGTGTGAGAAGTTTGGTCATAAGACGCTCTGATCCACTTTTTTTCTGTGAGAGAATGTTTATCAGTGTCTGAGTGTACGTGAGGTTATTGTTCACTAAAACATGACGGAAACACATGTGACTTCCACCCCCAGCGCTGTTCTCTGCAATTTCCCACCATTTTCATGCCGTTTGAATGAACAATGATAAAAAAAAAAATCACATGTAAACACAGATACACATGGTATAAACACACACAAATGCACACATGCACATATTCACACACAAGGACCTAAGGGATATGAATCCAAACATGGAAACACATGGAGTGAAGGTAGTGACACACACATGGGAGGCCTTTACCAAACACACATGAAAACACACATTGTACAGCACACAATGGCTGTGTTGCTGTTTCATCTGGGAGTGACTTCCTGCAAGAGCATGACCAATGCTGTATTCACAGGCCTGTGTCAGAGAGCATGTGCTGATCAGCCCTTTCCTTATAGTTTCAAGCACAAGAAATGTGATGAAGAAAGTAAAACATATGACTTGTGTTTATGCAGTCAGATTAAATCACTTTTCCCTTGCAGGTTAAGTATGGAAGTTAATATTGATAAACCACAGACTGTGTTAAACAGTCGCTGAAACCACATGTGGGTGTGAAGATGTGAGGAAATGTGTCAAAGAACACATTATGGACATTTAAAAGTGGCTCTAACAGAGTCTGTTTTTTTTCCAGCCTCAAGTGGACACTTAAGGAAGTGCAGATTTTTGCGATCCATATTAGCCCCTTAAAATAAGCTGCTTAGAATAAACTTTAATGCATGATTTAACAACAGATTTGGTTTAACTCCACATTTAACTTTGATCAAACCAAGGGAATAGCTGCTGTTCAATCAGGACTTTAATATGCCTGACTCCTGGTGGGGGTGAATCGTCTTGGCTCACTGATTTTATAAAGAGAAATGTTGAGAAGAATCTTTTTATCCCAGGAAAAACAGGCCTCTAGAGAAAGTTTTATATGAGTGAACACACTTTTCTTTATAAGGGATATCTATTCACAATCAAAAAACTTCATGACTTTTGTTGTAATCACAAAATATTTCAGAAAGTAAAGAAGGTGAGATAAAATGTGTTGGATTTGAGAAGATATTACATTTGTGCTGATACAATTGTTATCAAATGTACATTACTTTTGCAGGTAAGAGAAGGTTGAAGAGAATCCACACTAATTAAAACCGGAAAGCATCACTTATCTTGATATAGTTATTTTATGACACAGGTGTGACTCTTTCATACGTTGATTTTCTTAGTTCTTTTTCCGATATTTGGGTCTTCTAGAAACTGAATTTGAATTATCATATCGAGTTATCATATTGAATTTGAGAAACATGATCAATAATGGGAATTGATTTTTTGAAACATATTTATTTGCATTGAAATTGTTTTTTTCACCTACTTGAAATTCAACTCTCACTATTCTTTGAATTCAAAACCACAAAATTAAATTTCAGTTCCCAAAATTCAGATTCAGTTCCACAATCCAATTTCAGCTCAGCATTGCACAACTACTAGGTCATGTTTATCCTTGAGGAAGAGTAATCAAGCACAGATTCATAGAAATCCTCTGTACTAATCTTCTGAGCAGAGAGCCCATAATCTCAGCTAAAAAGATGATTTAATGGTCGTGTCATGCATAAAAAGAAAATAAATTTGACCACTTAGTCCAAATTTTGCGAGCTAGACTTGAATTTTGTATTTTCAAATTTTAGAAATCCACAGAGTTGAAGTTTGAAGCACGTAAAGTATAAATTCAAAGCAAATAAATAAAGTTTTAAAACATTAGATTCAATTTTCAGATCATGCTTTTCAAATTCAGTTTCTAGCAGCACAAATCTCAGCCCACACTTTTCTGAACACACACATCAACATTGTGCTCTTTAAAACCTCTGTGCTTTACTGAAACAAGAGATTTGTTAACAGTACGAATAGAATATCCAGGTAACTATACCTTTACCGCCAATTTTTTTTTTTTTTTGCTGAGACTTGAACCAGCAACCCTGCGCTTGCCAAGCTTACTGGAGTGTGATGCAACATCAACACCATATTGGATGGGTCTTTTCACTGTGGGCTGACACCAGAACAAACTGAGGTCAACACAGAATGAGAAACTGTTTCTGTATTTTGTGCAGCCCAAGGTTTTAATAACCAGCACAGCATTAAAAGAGAAATATCTAATAGAATAATATGTAAATAATAAAGAAACATTTTCTTGTTCCTGCTTCCTGACTCTGTTACATACTGATAAACT
Organism: Thalassoma bifasciatum; assembly: GCA_008086565.1. Lineage (NCBI taxonomy): Eukaryota > Metazoa > Chordata > Actinopteri > Labriformes > Labridae > Thalassoma > Thalassoma bifasciatum. The sequence continues at coordinate 78,228 of RPOG01002395.1, forward strand.
GTCTCTCCTGGTTTCTGCTCACATGTGAAAGTTCTAGCTTTGATTTTTCTTTTTTCAAATGTACAATGCTTAAATATGCATATTCAAAATGAAAATAACATCTGCTACCCATTCTGTTAAATCCCTTGATGAGATATTACATGCAGAAGTCACAGAAAGCTGATGATTTGTGTTCATTTCAAGCATTTTCATGCTATCTTAGCATTTCACTACATCAAGAATGAATTTATTGTACAGTCCATGGTTAATACAGACACATGATGTTTTTACTTAGAATTTTTTTACACTTATTCACCTCAGTTTTCTGCTGTTGCTATGATGGTTGCTATGGATGCTATCAAACTGAAGTGGATAAACAGCCGTAGAAAAATAAAATGAAATATAATGAAATGAACAGTCAGACTTGTTTTCTTTAATAAAGTGTAAATTGAATTAATCTATTCATGTATTAATATTCCACACTGTATGTCTGTCTTGGTTAAAGAGGATAATATAAAGAGCATTGGGATGAAAGCCTGAATTCCACAGTGTGATAGAGCCCTGTTTTATAATTACACCTCTGCTGTTTTTACAAACCAAAAATAAAATAATAATAATCTTCATGATGCCCATGATAGAAACTGTAAGTCCAGGGTGTGGAGAGCAGAGTGTAGTCACTCCCTGGTGTAAGGTGGAGTTAATGTTGTCATGCATCATCACATCAACACACTGACTTAAGTGTGTGAGACAGGAACAGGATATTACTGTTCATGCTGGATGTAGTGTGTGTGTCGGTTAAGTGCCCACTTGGATGTCTGCTCTACTCTGCTGGTTTTCTTTGCAGCAGACCTCCTACACACTGACAATAGAGTCTGTGTAACAGAGCTTACATAACAGAGGAGACTTCAGCAGGGCACTGGGACACTGAGTCTCTATCTGATTCATGAAGTTCAACTCCACCACCTGGACAATCATCTTCCTGTGTTTTTGAGGCTTCATCAACAAAGGATGGGTGTCTTGACTCTGAGTTAAACTTGGGTTTAATGCTGAGTTTAATCCCTTATCTGGAACATAACTTCCCTCACATGAGAAGTTCATAGGATTAAATTCCTCCCCAGCTGCTGTACAGAGGCACTGGCTGCAAGGGCCGATCGATCTATTAATCACAGGCGCGGTCCCTTCAGGGGACGGTGCAACCAATTGTTAAGATACATCGGCATCGCACCGTTACACAAGTTTAAATTAAACACATTTATAAAGACAGCATACATGAACGAGTTTGTATGTGGGCGTGAACGGTTGGACACACACTTGTGTCTGTGTATTGTAAACCTGTCGTTGTGTTTCCTCTGCCTCAGGGGATCAGAGCTAGAATCACTGCACACTCAGAGGAAATCTGTCTAAGGATTGAGATGGACTTGGATGTAGCTTTAAATATGGATTCTCTAGTGGTTCTCCAAGCCTTTGCATGTGCAAATATTACACTTATTACAGGTATTAGGATGCATACCTGAGGTTTCATACAGAGAGAAGCAGCAGGAAGAATAACACTGATGCAGACATGAACTCAGATTGACACTGTGTCCCCTCCTCCACACACTCCTGCAGTAATGAACACACACACAGACATGAGCTGCTGAGCTGAGTTAAGTCAAAAGAGAAGTAATGATGTTTAATGTTCTGCTGGTGTGTGACTATCACTTTTTACTTTGTCTCCTATCTCACTGGCCTTCTTTTGGAACTCTTAGCCTGTGGTAAAAACTCAGACAAGCAATCGGCCACAGGAACCCTGTAGTTCCTAGGAATGCTGTACCAGGAGCATAAAGTTCCTGGACCTTCTGGGTCTACCACTGTGCTATGAACATGTGACAGGTGTCTGCAGGACCTGAACATGTTTCAGCACAAACAGCTGGCTGCAGACACTTCAAGAGGACAACAATGGCACCTCTGTCAGAGCACAACTGAAACAATTGAAATACCTTTAATTAAATGCTTATTTATTTATTTTAAGTCATAAAAATAAAATTGGGTGACATAATTTAATTTAATTTAATAATTAACTCAGGCAGGAGGCTGCGGAGCATCAAGAACAGGACTACCAGACTGAGGAACAGCTTCTTTCCTGAAGCTGTGAGACTGTTGAACTCTGGTGGTCCCCTTTAGTGCCCCCCCCCCCCCGACAAATGAACACTGCAATTTTTTTGCACAGTTAATTATTTTATTCTGTCTATTTGTTAAAAAGGCTAGTTGATTGTGTTCTACTTTTATTCTCTTTTTTATTGTATATTTGTATATATTTATATTTATTATTCTCATTATTCTCATTTCTATGATTGGGCTTGCTCCAGGACCAGGTTAACCTAATTTCGTCCCACCCATGTTTTACATGGGTTGTATGACAATAAAACTCCTTGAATCCTTGAATCCTTGAATCCTTGAATAATTCCTGGTTGTACAAGGATATCTGTGCACCTGCCAGGCATAAGTTTAATCTCTTTTGGTTTGGTTCAAAGACAATACTTAAAAGGGAAGATTGTGGTTGTGTGGCTCTACTGATTCTCTAAAATTCTGTTTATTTAAAATGTTTATTTAACAGTTCATGAAAAGTATTTATACAGTCATCTTACATATATTTCTTATGCAGTGGGAAATCCAACTCTGCTTTGGTTAAAGTGACCAAAGCTTTTTATCCTGAATGCCGGAGTGAAATATAAATATTCTCCTCCACAGAAAGAGGACACACACACACACACACACACACACACACACACACACACACACACTGAGTGGGGCTTGTATTGTTCAGGACAGTGGCTCCTTGAGGCTTAGGGGAAGGGGGTTTCCTATTCTTTTTCAGGAAGAAGGCGTCAGTGCAGGAAAACAATCAGAGGATGTATAATGACAGGATCTGCTGATAACGGACCTCTTTCACACACCCACACGCGCACTTACACATGCACACACATACACACTATTCTAATGAATGTTATTGTCACCTTTAAAAGCATACACTGCTGACAAACAGGCGTCATTCTAACGACACCCAAACTCAAGGGGGACTCACAACAAACTCAAATATTATCTTTGTTTTAACCCTCGTTTGACATGTTTGTAGTCAGAGTGTGTGCTCCTATGCGCTGAGCTGTCCTGGTTGTTGTCCACATGTATATTTAGACCTGCCTCGTCTTGTCTGTGAGGTTGACAGAAAGGACACACAGCAGGGTGTTGAGAAATGCTCCTCTTTGTCAACACGTGTGACAAACACCTGAAACATCCCTGTAAATCACTGAGCTCAGACAGCTCCTCTCTGCTTCACCTTCAGCTCTAAGACTGATACTACAACTGAAATAGGGACGCCGTCACATGATGAACTTCACTATCTGTAGCATCGCTCAAAAAATACTAGAACACCAATTGTGGGTCATCGCTGAATAACAGCTAGATATAGATACAATAAACATGTTTACATGACCTGTTTAACTAAAATCTGAATCACTGTTACGAGCCATTGCTAGAGTTGTCATATGCTTGCACAGGTGTGCCAGTGACAAAATGTAACTGGAAGAATAGGGTCAACGACAAGAACTCAAACCCATCCTTGGTGATCTCCACGAATGCAGTGATCTCCACTACAGAGTCAGATCTGTTTTAATGCAGTGATCTCCACTACAGAGTCAGATCTGTTTTAATGCAGTGATCTCCACTACAGAGTCAGATCTGTTTTAATGCAGTGAACTCCATAACAGAGTCATGTCTGTCTCATAGACTGTATCTATGTATCGTATCAGTGGATACCATGACAGTCAGCCATAACTGAGACCTCCACAAATGCTGTGATCCTGGATGCAGTATAGGTCAAAATCTCTGTCTCCTCATGCATTCTCAATGAGAGGTGGCAAAACTTAAGAAAAAAAAAAATCACCATGTAGAAATGAAGTGATATGAAGATGTCATCTGGCTTCATTGTGTTCAAGTCCTCTTTTTACTGAGGAGTTGGCTTTTCATTCGTTATCAGACGTTGTTTTATGATGATTGACAGCTGCAATTTTTTGCGTAGTTTTGGGGATATATGAAACTTCTGAGGAAGAGAGCCAACAAGAGATCAGGCTTCAATAGAAAACACACACACACACACACACACACACACACACATATACATATATATATATATATATATATATATATATATATATATATCTTTTTGTGTTACCAGGCTCCACCCAAATTCTCCACTGCACAGATTCTGGCTGCACAATGGTGGCAAGTGCCGTCACCAGTCAAAGGTTATTTTGGCTTCAAATCCGTACAGCAGCAAAAGGCGGAGCCATGTCATCCATTTTATATACAGCCAATGGTCTGCCTTTATCAATGAAGTAACATCAACTACAGAGTCATGTCTGTCTTTGTAAATACAGTGATGCCAGAGTCATGGCTTTTTTTATTTATGCAGTGATCACCACTACAGAGTCATGTCTGTTTTTAATGCTCCCAGAGCTTACTACCTCCTCCCATCTTTTCCCAGCCTCTGGAATGTTCTATGTACTACCATTACACTATGAGTTGAACATTGATTTAATTTACCCTAACGTGGGTTATGTTGATGTACCTGCAGGTGTTTTCTCTCTTTCTATCAGTCATTACACAGCCCTTTCGGCAATTTAATTTTGTGCCTCAACTCGTCTTTTCTAAATGTATCGCTCTTTTTAAATTTTATCTAACACTTTTCACTCTTCATTACATTTTTCAACAATTGTTTTAATGTGTTCGCAAGATTCATAGCTTAATATATTGTAAAAATGGCAGACACTTAATTTCTATTGTACAAACAAATGGCATTTTACAGAACTAATTAGGGCCCGAGCGACCGACAGGCGGGCGAAGGCCCTCTTGAAACGCAAAGGATTATTATTGTTTGTTTCCGCGCCTTTAATTTCTCCTAAGCTTTTATTGAACACCACAGATTTAATTTTTATCCAATTATATATCTATTTTTAACGGTCATCTTTTTAAAATAATGAATTGTAAAAGAAGAAACACAAGTAAAGCAATAACATTGAGAACAGAATTAGAGCTTAAAGAACAAACAGTCACACTTAAAAAGCCCAAACAAGCCAAACAAAAATAAACTCTCTGGAACAAATCCCATCTGGGATAAGAAGAATAGGGCATGTCCAGTCGAATTTTATCAACAGATCACATAAATTAAAGTCTTCTTACGAACCAGTATTTGCTGATTATCTTTTGTTTTAATGTTTGTATTTCACTTTGTTTACTTTTCTGCTTATTATAGTGTATAATATGTCACTTCCCATCACTTCAGCTTTGATCTGATTGTTCGACATCTTGGTCAATAACTTGTTTGAAAATGATCCAAACAGACCTCATGTTCAGCCTTTCCTGCATGGAAATTCAGGATTGTTTTCTCTTCCATGTGACATGAAAGAATTGTGTTGTGTTCAGGCTGGAGTGATCAGGTTCATAGACATACTCATGCACTATAGGTTATCATTCCTCTTTTAAGATTGCACGATTGCTTCTATCTGCCTTGATGTCGACTCTACCTTACAAAAAAACCCTCCCATAATCCTTTAAGTCCAGCCATGAATTCTCAAAATAGCCCTGTCAGACTGGATCTTTTTCTCTGTGGTTGATTCTGTGACCTGCTGCTCAGGAACTGTACAGGTAACAGTCTCCAAATGTTACAATTACTCAGTTAGAGGAGGTGGAACTCAACAGATCAGACACAAACAGACACTTTTTACTAGATCAGACCACGGCGGACCATCAGGAACAAGTGTGGGCCAATATACTGACATGTAAAAGCCTTAAGGTAAAGATGGTAACATTAATCTACACAGCAATGAAACACCTCTGTCTGAACACACGATGGAAATGAATTTTTTCCTCCCTTAAAAGACAACAACAACAACAGAACCTCAATGTTTTCTAATGAAATCACAAAGATTGTTGTGTTTGTTGCTTTCCTCTGTAGTCTTTGTATATAATAGTTCTATTCTAATATGGGACTGCACCGAGCACCAGTATGAGCTGACGAAATATGGGCCAATAATTTCACTTTTTTATGAAGGACAGGCATGCATTATTCATGAGAGTTAACGACCGCTCTGGGGACACTAACAAATAGAGAACACACTCTTAGTACCTTGTGCAATAAAGAGTGTTGTCAGGTGCTGTGGCTCTGTGGAGGCTCTGGGTAATAAATCATACACACAAATATTGCTGAAGTATCATGAGCTTTCAGTGCATCTTTAAAAAGAAATGTATTTATGGGAAAAAAGGTTGCAGACTAATTTGTATATATGTTGGTACTTCAATGAGAGAAATAAACTTGTTGTCAGTTGACGGATGGGTTTGGTTATTGAAAGGGACACACAAAGAACTGTTTGAATCAGCATTAAAAAAAGATAAACAAGCTTTCACACTATCCAGGTGCTTTAGCAACAACCAAAACCATCATCTTAGCACAAAACAGGACAGCCCCACCCCTCTCTTTACCTACAGCACACTAAACCAAAGTAACCAGAATATTCCCAGTGAAGTCAGCGATAAACCACAGCGTCACCTGCAGTCAAAAGTCTGGGAGTCACTTCAAGTGCTTTTCAACTGTAGGAACTAGGGCCCAAATGTAGTTCTTGGGGTTAAATCTATCCCTGCATTTACAGTTCTCCATGAACTTTGGGGGCGGGACCTGCTGAATATTTCTAATTGGTGGAGCAGTCTCAGTGTTTTTATTTCCCCCTTCCTTCACCTACAACAAGCTGACCCCCAGATGTGATGGACATGGTTTAGTTCCTCCTAAACAATGTTCTTCTTTGAGCCTGATAGCGTGAATGTGTCTCTGTCAGCTCCAGGTGTTTCAGTTTAAAGAGTGACCCTGTAAACTGGAGACCTTCAGTAGAACGTGTAAACGAATATCCAGTTAACAACATTGTACAAACACAGAAGAAGTCATCAGGAATACATCCTAGTTTAGTTTAACATACATATATAAACGTGTCACAATCTCCTCATTAGATGAGTATGTAATGATGATCTAAAGCTGTTTGGGAAGGATTTGTTCTTCTGAAAGTCCTTAACCAACAAGTTTGTTTTTTGAGCTGAAACACCGGTTCATCTCTGACTTTGACACGCTTTGGTCAGAAAAACAGCTTCAACTGACTGTTCGTCTCCCTCAAAGGTGCAGCAAATCCATCTACAGTTAAACAAAGCTCAGTCAGAACCAGCACACGCTAGATAAGCTCCATGCTAACTGAGCGTCCTGATTCCCCTGCAACCAAAATTTCTGATACAAGCAGTCCAATACAAGCGGTCCATTCCAGACTCCACTCCAGTACTTCTATCCAGCAGAGCCCAGATCCAGCAGCAGGGGCCAACATGATCACAACAACGGTGTGTGCTAAGGTGCTAACAAAGAGGCAAGGAGTAGGAGTGATGTCAGCCATGGGGCAGTATTTTTGGTTCAAGTCCAAAAAGATGTAGCTAGTTATGAACAAGTTTCCCGTGGTGGCACAGAACTGGGAAAGTTGAATACATTTAAACTTTGAACATTCCCCCAAAGCTTATTCAAGCCCTGAAGACCTATACATAGAACTGAACATCACAACATTGATCTTGATAAAAGTATGGCTGTCTGTGATATCGGTATCATATCAGTAATGAAAAGCTTGTATTGGGACACCCCTAATGCTGGTGGTGGGATTTAACTGTTTTTGTTTTTTTTTTCTCCTAACATCACAGGATTGATTTCCATACCCTGATCTCTGGTCTGTGGTGGAAAGTGGAAAAACAACAGGAACCATATGGGTCCTGCTTGTGTTCTACCAAGAACTCAAAGTCCTTGGACCTTCTGGTTGAAAAAGCACCAACAGTTTGAAGCCTTTTGACTCTTTATGTCCTTTAAGTTGTTTTATACCTTTAGCTACTGAAATATAATCTGAAAGCAAAGTTATTGATGCTATCTTTACCTACACAGACACAAGTTCACATACTCTCTGGAGGCCAGGTTGGTTTTGCTTGCACAGGCTGAATGTCCAGTCCCTCAAGATCTTACAAAGTTTTACTAGATCTCAAACAAAACTAGAATAAGTTCTTTGTGGTTGCATTCATTAGCAAACAGCCACATACGGTTCATTCCATCAACGTATTTCACAGAATCAAAAACTTTGAATGCAGCTGGAAGGAGGAAATACTGGAGAGAATAAATAACACTGGGGAACAATCTGAAAACAAGCAAAACAAATTTCAGTTGAGTTAAATTTTTTTGCTGATTAAAAGTAAAATTAGCATGCTGATTCCAAAATTGCAGTAAGTTTTTTTTCCTCGCTCATTGAGTTTTTTTCTCCACAGCTTACCCTTCAGATAAGAAAATTCAATCAGTGGGATTTTCAAGTTGTTCCCCATTGTTTTTCAGAAAAAGTGGATCAGTTTGTCCAAAAACTTGACATGATAGAGGAAAAACTGAGATCAGTTTTGGATTCTTCACCCAAAAATTAGTTAAAAACAGCTGTCAGACCTAAGTCAACAAAATTGTCTCCCCCAGCTTAATTTAGAAAAAAAGGCCCAACATTGAAGGCCAAATGAGAAGTTATATCCCAGCTATTTAGAGACAAAAGCATGTTACAGTCAGGAACAAGCGTGCAAAGGATAAAGTCAGAGAGCATCAGCCAAAATGATGCCAAAATATTTACAATACATGAATTTTTATAAGGCTGGCATAGACACTGTAACATTGACCTTTGACATAAATCGAATCAGTTCTCCACGTCCAAAGAGATTTAAGGACACTCCTCTCGTGTTATCTGAGGTGTCCATGGGCAAATTTACTAGACACTCTAATGTCTACACTCACAGCCACACATCAGAAGCATGGAAACATCTAGAAACGCTACAACAAGACACCATCAGACATGTTGAAGGAGAGATGGGGTGGAGGGTGGAGGAATGGGATGACATACTTCTCCGTGAGCTTGACTCAGTCTCCTGACACACCTCCAGGAAGTGGAAGTACGACTCCATCTCGGCTGTGGAGATCCGTACAGTGGAATAAGCTTGTCCATATTCACCACAGTGTGGACAGCGGGACAGGAGGGTGGGGCGTCTCTGCCTGTAGAGAGCATCCATCATCACTCCACCTGCGCTCACCTGGCTCCAGACGTGTACATGCTTCTATCTGCTCTATCTCCCTATCAGCCTGCATTGGGGCTCTGCAGCACAGACGCTGGAAAAATCCATGTTTCTCACTGCTGCTGCTGCTGCTGCTGTCTCTTACACACACTCACGCACTTACACACACTCTCCCACTAACACAGTTTCTTTGTCCTACAGCAGCACTACTGCAGCTTCCGTCACAATGGCTCTAACTTCTCTGCATCGTTCCCATCTGTCTCCCCATCATAATCTCTGTGTGTTACAAGTAAAGCCTATTACTGCTGATTTGCATAAGCCCGCCCCCCTGAGCAGCGAGGGAGGGGCGCCGCTCTCAGGTGCTTCATTTCACCTCTGTGTTCCCTGCTCCATTGCAGGGGTGTGTTATTTTAAGACACACTGCATCAACAGGACGAGAGTGCAGTCATCACTCACACACACATGTATACACACACATACACGCACATGCTGATTGGAGAGCAACATGTATGAAAGACTTACTGCGTTTGTTTTCAGAAATAAAAGACAAAACATGCAAAGATGTATTTTACATTTCATCAAACCATGGTTTAACACATTTATGTGTATCTGAGTGTTCCCAGGATACAATCAGTTTTCTCTGAGACTTCAGATTACCATGGTAACGACATGGCCCACTGTCCACAGGGTGTGTTGCTTCATCAAATACACTGTAGTAGATGGTTAAGGGAGCGAAAGTATTGAGGTTACAAACCATACAGACAAACCTGGGGACAGATAATTTGTGTCTTTGCACTGTGGTTTTCAAACTGGGGGGGCATGGATTACAAGGGGGGGCGCAAGGCCAAAGATGTTTGAGGCATGAGCGCTCAAGGATTCAGAGATTCGAGAGTGTGTTGATAGACAATTACAATTTAAAACACACATGTTGCAGTGTCACTCATAATATTTCAACCATAAAAGTGAAAACTTCCATTGTTCGAGAGTAAGTTGATGTTTCCTAATCGGGAAAATGTTGATGCCCAGAGGCAGTTTTTCTTTAAAAATCTTGAAAAACAAACCAAAAAACCTGTTATCAGCAATAATTTCAAATATATATATTTTTCTATCTTCTGAAAGATGTCACAAAGTAAAGCTAAAGTTGTGTATAAATTCTTTGTGACAGTATTTCAAATGAATTAGGCCTTTTTTAGAGCATGTGGCTGGTGGTGAAGAGTGATGGGGGCCTGAAAATAACTTCATCTACAAAAGTGGAGCACTGTAAAACAAGTGTGGAACCAATGTCTTTGCCCTTGTTGCTTAAGTCAGTCTGGGATGCAAAACTCATGGTGTGTCAGTGAACTGGACAAAAGTCAAGACTTGCACATCTTAGACGGGATTAGCCGATCAACGCTGCAGGTGTCCCACGTCTGTAAATAGTCTGCAGCAGCTGGTTTCTTAACAAAAGGGGGTTAATCTGATAAGAATACAACACAGATAACCAGTGACAAGCATCTACTGCAGCCATACAATACATTTATCGAAAACACTCCTTTTTTATTCAAAGTGGCATTTTCTAAAACGTAAACATAAATAATGTACAGAAGCTCATCTCTGCCAGTTAAAAATAATAAAATGAAAAACTGGCTTTGTTGAGATTTTTTTTGCCCATATAAAGTTGGAATTTTGAGCTTGAAAGTCAAATTAGTGAGATTTTAACCCTTAATTCCCTGTTTTTTACATTTTATCTCAAAATTATGACATCTATCTCATGAATTTTGAGTTTTTATCAATTTTGCCTTTTTTAATATATATCTCAACTTTTACTTTAAAATTTTGACTTAATTATCTCACAATTAAACTTAAGTTTTGTACAATTTCAACTTTTATCTCAAAATTTCAATATGTGTTAGAATTTGATTTTTTTTAATACATATCAAAATTTCAACTTCATATCTTCCATCTGACTTTGTAAAATTCCAACAAATCTAAGGTCCTTCTTTTTTTTAATTTATAATTTTCTTTATTGTTTTTATTATTGCAAAAATATAGATAACGCCTCAAAATCTTAGTTGAAGTTTAATTTAGATTTTGGGTAGTTTAAATGCTTGTCTGTAAAAATGCATTTCCACTTTAGTATTTTCTATCTGAGAGTGCAGCTTCGCAAACAGTCAGAGCATGTTTCTCTGTTCAACATCTTGACAGGTTGGTGCATCAGAATAATGTCAGTAACTCAGCGCAGCTTTGCTGAATTATAAATAGCAATGGTCTATAGAACAAGCTGAGAAAAACTCAGACACTGTGGGGAATTTTATCAAAAAAAAACCCAGACATATATCTGGGCAAAAGAGAACATTTGGTCTCCCTAGTCATAGTTCAACTATAGTATGTGACCCATGTGTGGTATAATTCAGGCGTCTAGAGGGTCTGTGACCTAAAGAGTCTCCCTGAGCCTCAAGGCCTCAACTCCAAAATTTTGGGGGTCCTTGAAAAGTATTTATTACGTAATTTTTTCACTTCAAATACCATTTAAAGTTTCTTTTTTGGAGGACTTTTTATGCATTTAACCAGAGGCAGGAGAAGACAGTGGATGGACCAGGAAACAGGGCAAAAGTGAGAAAAGGTGACACAAGCTGAACTTGAACCTGAGCAAGGTCTCATGGGTTGTGTAACCTACACAACGAGTCTTTACCACGACCTCGCTATGTCAAGTTTGTTTGAATCTATACATCACAGCTGTGTCACCCAGCAGAAATAAGATTGCTGCGCATCACTTGTGTCCTGTAGCTGGACCACAACTGAGCAGATGCAGTGTGAGTTGACACATGGACTTGAATGAATCCTATTTGATTTTGTCCTGTGAAGTAGCAGAGACGGAATGCAGACGGATGCTGTGTATTTTAGCCATGAGACATCAGCCTGGTACTGGAACAATCGTGGACCCCCCTGATATTAGCTTGGCACTATGCACACTGCATGTCACAATATTTCTGCCCCCACATGTCCAGGAGCACCAGCACTCAAAACCTTTCCACTCATTTACACCACATCCACACACTGAAGGCAGAGGCTGCTGTGTAAAGAGCCTGTCAGCCTCTTTATCTCATCTCCTTCACACACTGATGCACAGCACTGATGGAGGTCCAGGCTGAAGTGTCAGGCCCAAGGACACTTGTTGACAGAGATCTGGGATCAAACCCTTGACTTTTCACGGTGAGAGATAATTGACTTTACAACACAACTGATTAATGTTTTATCATCTCAACTGCATTTTAAAGGGATCTCTGGACATGAGTGAGTCTCGTGAGTAAATTCATTAACAGGGATGGGTCTTAGGAACCAATTTATGCTCAGAATCGATAAGAAATGGTCTAATCAATCAATATTGACAGCCTATTTGCTTAAAGATTCCCTTATCAATTCTTTTCCACGGCTGGAGAACCAACAGCCCTGAAAGATCAAGGATCCTTCCAGAAAAAGCAGATATGTCTCATATATTTTTAACAAGAACAGTTGAGTTTGTAATATTGACATATGTTCAGAGATCTAAGATCTAGTGACTTTCATGGTAATATACTTGAAACTCGATAAACTTTTGACAAAACCTGTAAAGCTTTTCAAAGCTATCATGTACGGAAGATTCACCGGGAACAATTAAGAATCAGATTGATAAGTGTTCGATAAAATCTTATCAACAGCCATCCCTATTCATTACTTCTTTGACCTGTACACTCAGAGTTCTCTATTTCTCCCTCTGCTAAACTGAAACCACTTAAGGCAGACACTTTCTGTGTTTTAGTTCTTAGTTGTCCTCAGTGCAGACACATAAAGGATCAGACTCTGTTCTCCTCTGAGCCTGCAGACCTCCTGAAGGCTGCAGATATCACTTCACACCAAGACTTATCAACAAGCGCACATGATAAAACCAGCATGTCACTGAAACTTGACCCTGTCAACACACTCTCACATGTGACTGCTGCTCAAATTCAGCCGCGTTAGGTTGGATAAAGGTTAGTGATATTGACAGGAAGGGTGAGAAAAGTCGAGGATGAGTGAGGTATAGGTGATTTTCAGCAGTAGGAACTAAGGACTGTTCTTTTAGACCAAAGTGCTTTTCAACCACAATTACATTTTTAGGAATCCGTAGTTGTCTGAGTAGCAGCTGATCTCATCAATATGCTTAAAATGAGGGTCAAAGCTGTTCCAGATTTTTTTGAAACAGCTTGAATAGCAGCAGCTTTGTCACTGGTGCATGCAAATCACAATCACAACTCACACAGGCTGAATCTTTTCCATGCTAACTGACAGACTGCACTGCTGGGGCCTTCATCGTTGTTTTAATGCCCTCTACTGGTCTGTTGGTGAGCTGCTATTCTCTTTATTTTAGCTACTTGTGTTTGTGTCCCATGGTGGAACAGCAAACAAACAATGTGTCAAAAGGACTTTCAGTCTCCTGAGAATGTTTTCCAAGGAACTAAAAGTTCCTGGACCTTCTGGTCAAAAAGCACCTTAAGGTTCAGGTAGATTGGGTCAGGTTAGGTTAGTAGGTACCCTCTTTAAGATAATACTTTGTAAAGTAATACAATGTACATCAGAGGTGAGTACAAAGCGAAGTCCATGTGACAACCTTCTTTAGCTCGTAAGTGTCAGCCTTGGTGATGAACTACTGAAAGTGTTGAAACAGGAAATATTTGCTTACACATTACTGATCCCATGCTGCCGTTCTCGCTCTCTGACGGTCCACACAGACAGAAGGGTCCAAAGCCACTGCGCTAATTCAGCATCCAGTCGGTCATCCACCACAGCCAAACATCACAAACATCCACAAGGATCCACAGAGACTGAAGTCCAGCTCCCAAAACCGTCTGTTCTTCTCCAAAACAGAAGAGCGACTCTTTCTCTTTTGTGTGTGAGAGAGCAAGTGAGAGAGAGAGGGGAATGTGTGTGTGTGTATGTGTGTGTGTGGGTGTGTGTTTTCTTCAGAGCAGGGGTCTGAGCCTCTCCTGGCTGCCTTGTGACCGGCTGAGCTGCAGAGTTTTTACACAAATATCCTCAAGAATACTCCCACCAGGCAGCAGGGACTTCCCTTCCCCTCCTTTCTGTTTGCCACCACCTTTCCTCCCCCCATCCTCTGTCTGTGTTTTCCTTCATTTAACAGCTTTTTCTGTTGTCACTCTCTTCGAGGGTGAGTTTGTGACAGATTACTCAGATTTTCCTCTGGATATCTTTAGACACTCTTGTAGACTTTTACTTTTTTATTCCTGTAACAAGTCAACAATTTCCACTTAAAGTCTCACATTGGTTTTAGTTTTGTTTTTACAAAGATAAGAGAACTGCCCCATCCTCCTTTTTTGAGCTGTGTTTTTATACTTTGTCAGCACTGTGTAGTTAGAGCAGATCCCGACAGTATCTAAACGTGCTGGATGTGCTCTGCCTCTGCCACTATCATTACTTGACATAGGGATGTCAAACATGTATCGTATACATGTCACAAAGAACAACAATACCTTTATTTCCCCAGAAAGAAAACACTAAACAGAATAAGATAATATAAGAATTTAGGACCAGTCAAAAAAATTGCAAAAAAATTAAGAGACCACTGAAAATTTTTCAGTTTCTCTGATTTTGCTATTTATAGGTATTTGTTTGAATAAAATTTTCAAATATATAGAGATGCTGATTTCTGAAAAAATTGCAGTGGTCTCTCAATTTCTTCCAGAGCTGTATATATATTTTTGCTCTATTGGCTCTTAATTAGGTTCTAAGTAGAGTTTCAAAGTGCAAAAAGAAGAAATGGGAGCAAGAAAAAAATATATCATTTACTGCAAATATCAATGAAAGGTAAATAGTCTGTTCATCAGCTGATCAAAAGTTCAAGAGCACAGCCTTTAAAAGACTAAATCTGCACAAAAATGTGGATTTGAGATCATGACCTCCTGATGGTGAAGGCTAAAAAGCTTCCTCTCTTTGAACGTGGTCGGATTGTTGAGCTGCATACGTCATCACTGCTGAGGTTGGATGCAGTAAGACAGACATTTTGAGTTTCCTCAGCAAAAATCCTGAGGGTTATTGGACAAAAAAGTCAAGTGGTAGATCCAAAAACATGGACAGCAAACATGGGACATTGAAAGGTGGAGGAAAGTGTGATCCTCTGAGGAGAAAAAGTTGAACCTTGATGGTCCTGATGGTGTCCAACGTTACTGTCATGACAAGAAGATCCCACTGAGATGGAGGGGGGGCATCATTATGTGCTTTTTCCTTTAGTGCAACAATGGAGATGACGGTTGCACTGCAAAAACTGAAATCTAAGCAAGTCATTGTGTCTTATTTTTAGTAAAATTTGTCTTACTTTTCTTGATTTGAGCCACATTTACTAGACAAGGTCATAAAAATGTCTTATTTCAAGTTTTTTAAAGACAAAAATGAGGCATCAATTGCTTGTAACAAGTACAAAAAAATCTGCCAATTGGATAAGATAAAAGATTCTTGTTTTAAGACATCTTTCTAATTTCAAGAAACTTCCTGGGCGAATTGGTCTTATCCCATTAGCAGATTTTTTTTTACTTGTAGCAATTTACACCTCATTTGTGTCTTAAAAAACTTGAAATAAGACATTTTTATGACCTGGTCTGGTGAATGTGGCCCAAATTAAGAACAATAAGACAATTTTTACTACAAATAAGACATAATGACGTGCTTAGATTTCCGTTTTTGCAGTGTGTGTAGGAGCGTCAAACAGCAACTGCTATGTAGAGATGTTACGGGAGGCGTCCTTCATGACTGAGGGCCCTGCTCTGTGAGCTAATGACTGGGTTTTTCAACAGGACAATGCTGCAGTTCACAATGTCAGTCTGACAAAGGACTTCTTCTTCTTCTTCTTCTTCTTCTTCTTCTTCTCCTTCTTCTTCTTCTTCTTCTCCTTCTTCCAGAGGAATAATCTCACTGTTTTGGAGCACCCTGCATGTTCCCCTGATCTAAATCACATTGAGAACATTATAGGATGGATGGAGAGGGAAGTTTACAAAAATGGACGTCATTCTCACTTCCATTTCTTCTTTTTGCATTTTAAAACTCTACTGACAGGTGGACACACTGCAGCTGCTGACCTCGACTGAATCTTTCTGCTAGTATTTTAGAGAAGTTGACAGATTCCTGGAGTGAACGCTCTCAATAAGATGAGGACCATCTTTAGGCTGCACAATGCATCTTCAGAAACAATGTGTGGTGTCACTGGGATAGTGTCAGTGTTAGATACATACTGTATGTAATCGCTCACAGAGTGTGTGCACCAAAAGTACAGGATCATTTATTTTTGTTGTTAACTTTTGTGCTCCATGCATCAGTAAATTAAGTCCATCAGGTCAAACCTTCAGCTCACTGAGAGTCAGACACATCTGAAGTCCACTTTTCCCTGTTTCACACTAAGGTTTCACTGTGTTCCCAGTCTGAGCCTCAAATGTCTCCACTCCTCCCATGGAGCGCTCATGTCCCCATCTTAGATCCACTGTGGGCCAAAGAATAACACCCTTCTTCCTCAAACGTCCTCCCTTTTCCTTCCAGCTCTCTCCTAAGCAGACTTGCGTCACAGCAGGCCTGCTGACTGAAAATAGATCCGCTCCTCAACAAATTCACAGGTCTGCACGGCTTTGTTGTGAAGGTGTCATGTGTGCGTTTGTGTGAGGAACAAGTGTAGAGGAAACACACACACACACACACACACACACACACACACACA
>RPOG01002396.1:0-27953 GCA_008086565.1 Thalassoma bifasciatum
ATGTCCAAAATAGGTGAGATGTTTGTTTTAAAGGGAGTAGCTGCATCCACTCATCATAAACCTCTTTTTGTTTACCTCTGAACTCTTTAAGCTTTGTTAATTCATGCATCTAAAGCAGATATGAGTGGAAAAGCTTCAAATCTTTAGCTAAAGTGTTATGGACAGAACTGAACTCCTCAAATCCTCCCAGAGGTAACAACACTCAATACATTCTCTCCTGAAGTAGAAACTCAGGTATTTGTGAGAAAAAGAGACAGAAAAAGAAAAGGTCAACATTTCAACCGAAGCAAAAGTGAAAAAGTTCTCACTCTGAAATGTGCTCACAGTGAAAGAGTCAAAAGTAGTTTCCTGAAGGACGTTTCTGCAAACCTGACAGAACCTCACATCACATTTAAGCCACTATTTGATTTTAAAAGCCTCATTTTGGATCCAGTAAAATCAGCTGAATTGGAAGGTGTCGTTAGATATTTCTGCGGCTTCACTTTTATTCATGCTGATAAAAGTTCTCCCTGACACAACTCTGCGGTCAAGTTTCTCTGTTTCATGTCCTGAAACATACTTCAAGTTCTTTAATCAGTCATTTCACCCCGGACTGTGTTTTATTCTGAAAGTCTCTGACATCAACCATTTTTAATTTTCAACATTCAAGGTTCAAGGTAGCTTTATTGTTAATTCTGCGATTTGTGTCACACATACAGAGGATTGAAATTACTCAAGGGCCCAAAGTGCTATAGTAAACATTTAATATAAATAATAAACATCAGTATGAAAATTAAGACTTTACAGTATAAAAGTATAAATCTAAAGAAAAATATCATTAGATTTTGAGTGTCATGACATTTTGGGGGGTCTGAATGCAACTCCCTGTCCTGCTTGATCTGCTTTTTGTGCAAATCGACACGTCACAGCTCTGACATCTGGCAAACACAGGACACTTGCATATCTGCTGCAACCTGCCGGAGCAGGGATGCAACCAGGCTGCAACGGAGCAGATCCAGTGTGAGCGAACACGTTGACTTGTATAGAAACTTACTGACCCAGTGTTGTGATCAAGCAGCAACCTCCGGTCTGAAAACATAAGACAAGGAAGCGCTAAAACACTGCTGTTCCTCAAGTGTCCACTTGAGTCTGGCTCTTATGGAGCCCGTAAAGGGACAAGAAAAGGTAAAAACAATAATAATAATTTCACGTGCGCATTTAAAACTTTCACATGCTCACTAGAAACTTTTACACCTAAAACTTTTAGGTGCGCACTTGAAACCATAGTGCGCACCAGAAATGCTTCAGATGCACACCTGACAGTTTTCTTCTCTACAAAATGACAATACAAGAGTTAGTGCGTGTGTATATTCACCATTGACTGTATATAGAATGGACAGCGTGCTTCCGCCTGTCACCGTTCTACGTTTTTGAAGCCAAAAAACCCCGTTTCTCTAGCCGCCATTGTGCAGTCAGAGTCTGCGCAGTAGAGAATTTCCGGTGGAGCCAAGTAAAAAAGAGAAATAAAAATATTTATTTCTTCTTCTTCAGAAGGTTTAGTCTCCTTTTGGCTCTTTCCTGAAGTTTCTTATATCCCCGGTAAAAACTACTCACGAACAGCAGCTGTCAACTATCGTAAAATGAAACTTATATCGCGGTTTTTAACGTCCAATATCTGGAATACATGGGGGGCGGGGCTTATGACCTATACTGCAGCCAGACACCAGGGGGCGGGGCATCTGCTGGAGGCTTCAGTTTGAGCCGAACGTTGTTACGTCCACTCATTATACAGTCTATGGTTTCCACGTAAAGGATTCACCGCTTTGGATCGTGTTTGATTTTTGTAGAGGGGCAGCTTCAAACATCTGGCCAGCTCTGTGGCTTTCATTGGATGTACACAAAATGTCACCTAAACTTTTAGGTGACACCAGAAAAGGTTTCAGGTGAGCACGTGAAAGTTTCAAGTGAGCACGTGAAATAATTATTATTATTTTACCTTTTCTTGTCCCTTTCGGGGCTCCGTCGGCTCTGGAACATAGACTGTATAAAACATGGACGTAGTCTCCGTGAAGGTACCTGTCCGTTACTGCAGCTACGTTTTGAAGCAAAACGGTGGGCGCGGAAATGAGACGAGTGCCTAAACTCACAGCTATTGGGTGCCCATCAGTCACATGATCTGAGCTATGGCTCTGATTGGGCAAGCCCTCGATCCTAATATCCTCCAAACGGCCGAGGTAGAAAAAAATTCACCCCCCTCACAGTGGGAGCCGTTAGCGAAAAAGCGATAAAGAAGGGAGACAGAGTTTGTACCAGGCTTTAAATACGATAATTTCGGCTCTGAAAATGGCCTTTTTTGCGTTCATGTGTACGCTCGCCAGCCTCAAGCGGTCACTGGAGGAACAGCAGCTCTTTAGCACTTCCGTGTTGTCTCATTTTTTTCAGGACGGAGGTTGCCGCTTGCCCTGGAAGTCCCGGAAGTCACGTACGGATATTAGACATTTAGATATTTTAGATATTGGACGTTTAATGTCATAGCACAATAACGCAAAATACCTACAACCAATAATTCCCTTGAATAAGTTACATTTATCACCAAAAACCTGTTTTAAATGTTAATAAAAGAAGCTGTTTGAAAGAAAAAATTGTCAATACTTTGAAGCACTTTGAGAAAACAGTTTCATTTTTATACATTTACCTGTTTACTATTCACAATTGAAAAATATGTTATTTCTTGATGCTGTTTCCCAACATCTGTGGTCCAGTCTGTTATTTTTCCGGTTTGCCTGATGAAACACAAAAATCCAGTCTTTATTCAAGAAAAACACCAACAGTTCTGACACAAGTGTCACCACAATCAATGCCAAAATGGAAAACCTCACAGAGCCTTTGACAAACTTTAACCTTGTCTTTGAACCCCTCACATATTTAAGCCACATCCACACATATACAGATATTACTACAGACTTTTAATTCCTCGGTTTAAAAGAAAATAAAGATAGAAAATAATGTCAAAGTTCACAGTTTCCCAAAACTTTTGTACTCATAGTTGACACAAAAACAACAAAAAATCTCTTCCAAAAATCTCCAGTGCACATTCAAACTCCTCAGTGTCCAGTTACCTAAAGCTCAGTTAACGTTATATTTAAAGGCCAAAAATAAGTTAAAATTTTCCCAAATACTCGTGTTTTTCTGACCGACAATGCAGAAGCAAAAAAAAGTGTTAACTCCCTACAGTTCTGCTCAGTCTTTGCTACTTCTTTCCTTTTTTCTTCCACTCGGAGGCTGTTCTGTTTTTAGTGGCTTGTTCTGTTTTAAGGTGATATTTGCAGCTTTTTCCAAAAATATTCATACATTTGTTCTCTTCCGCTGTGAGCTGGAGGAGCATTTCATCTTTCTGGTGTGTAAAAATATGAGGAGAAAGACAAACTGAGTTTATCACAGTAACATTTAAGCTTTCTCTCTTGTTTTCCAGGAACGTCAGTGATCCAGCTGACAGCCACAGACGCCGATGACCCCACGTACGGGAACAGCGCCCGCGTCGTCTACAGCATCCTGAACGGCCAGCCTTATTTCTCAGTGGATGCAAAAACTGGTACGAGTGCGAATAAGTGTTAAACACATCAATTTGAGGCATTACATGAAGTCTTTGAAGTGTTTCAGACCTCACCAGGAAAGTTTAAGTATTTCATGAGCTCGGCATGAATTCGTAATGACGTTAGATAACCTGATAGAGCTCTGACGCTTGGGATTTGCTAACACTCATCTGACAGCTACTGTTAAATCCCCCCACCTTGTTTCTCACCCAGGATCTCACTGTAATTGCACCAGCGTCTGATTTTAGCAGTCCACGCTCTAAGCCCCTGTGTATACGCCGCGGCTCCGAATGTGGGAAGCTCAGCGTGGTTCCTGTTGTTGCTACGAGACTACCAAACACTTTTTCCTGAAACACAGCACTCTGCTTTATTACAACTTGCAGAATCTCAGACACTTTTCATTCAGCAAAAAAGCAGTGCTAAAGTGAAAGTGTGAGTTCTTTGTTGGAAATGTGGACTGAGTAAGACAGGCAGCCCTCAGGGTGAGAGAAAAATACAAGTTAACCCTTTATATCCCACTTAATTCTGGCCTTTTTGTCATGCTGTGTTTCAGAGCTTATAACTGTAGAACCATAAAGTCAAAATTCATCAATGACACCTCATTTGAAAGATTAAAGTCTCTAGTTTCAGAAAATATCGTGTTTTTATATGTGTCTAAAGTCCACACCAGGATAAATGAAGCTGAAACACCTTTTTTTTCCTCTTCATTTTTTCCGCATCATTAACTTCAAGATGCTTCATATCAGACATAAAACATCCACCACATCACTTCTACATCTTTTCATCTGCAACTGGGTGAAATTAGAGCTTTAGAGGTAAAATCTTGCAGGAGTTAGAGAAAGGAGTTTTTTCACATCCATAAAAAGTCTTAAATTCATTATAATGTTGTATTATGGTCTTATAAAGCATATAAATTATTCGAAGGTCTTAAATTTGCCAGGGCAGTTTTTGTTACTTTTCTGGACTTTTCAAGAAGATGTAGCGTGGATACTGACTCAAAAGCTGCTAATATAAATTATTATTTGCATCCTAGCTAGACAGGCTGTGACTATCGGTCACCGTTTATACTTTTACATACAGATATTAACCAGAGAGCACTGAAGATCACTTTATGTTTTATAAAAAGACAAATAGTAAACTTGAATAGGTCTCAGTGAGTGACACACATGCTTTGATTTGGTTGTAATGCAGCAGGATTCCCCAGCCATTGACTGTATTTATGTTTTTGGCCTTGAATTTCATTCAAAGTGGCTTTAAAAAAGTCTTAAAAGTCTTAAATTTTACTTGCCAAACCATGCAGGTACCCTGTGGAGAGTTTTTAGTCTCAGGTGACCAAACACCAGCAGATGCATCCTCATTTTCCACAGTCTAAGCTGACGACTTTGCGCAAACAAAACCAGCTGTATCAGTGCTCAGTGTCTTCTTTGTAGAAGACTTTGTTCTCTCTGTGAAAGGTTCGCCAAATATCCTGAAATTATAGTTTCACCTCCAAACAGGTAGGACGTCCCAGTTGTTGTGAGTGATTCTTTCACTAATTACGTTTTGTTGGTGACGAAAACTGTAAAACAAATGTAGCGGCTGAAATGTGAAGTATCTACGCTTTCTAACGCAGGATGCTTTCCGATGTTTGACAAAGGCGTTACTGTTTATACTTCTAATGACGTCAGAGGGCAAACGACGCTCCGGCAGGGCCTAAGAGGTTAAAGCCTCCAAAAATATATCTTTCTGCAACTTAAAATCCTCCCTGAAAGCCTGCCGCATGCCCACACTCCTTCCTGGATTGTATTCCCTAAAATGCAGCGTGTAGATGTTGTAAATAAGGAGTTGAAGCACTCCAGCTCGGATATCTAACTGCAGCACAGCCTCTTCCAGAAAGACATTAGTCTCCTAAAAGCTGAGTGTCCATTGTTTTCCACAGCTGCTTCATTTCCTTGTTTGTCAGCACAGAAATCTGTTGCCAAAGCTCTGGGGCTGCCCGGCCATCAGCAGCCTCTCAGACGCTGCTGCTGCACATTCATCCATCACCAAAACACAAGTGGCTCTACAGCTATCAATCACCTCCCTGACTGGAATATCTGCACCGCACTGAGAGTTTTTACTGGAGGAGACAGGACGTTAAACTTTAAGACAGAACCACAGCGTCCGAACACTCACCTCCTTTCTCACCGTTCAGCACAAAACGTCTCATGACCTCAGTTTGGATTCTGCTGCTCCAGGCTGAACTGTCTCCTGTGGTCGGGATGTTTGGTTTACTGTCCAGAGAAAATGTAGAAATTCTGATTCTGAGAAAACGCTCTTACTAACAAATTTATTAACCCTTGTTCCATCATTACAGACTGATAAAATCAAAGCTCACCTGTCCTTCAGGTGTCTCTTGAAACCAGATGATAAATGGTCGGTTTTCTGCTGTTACCTGCTGCGTAAACATCAGCAAAGTCCAAGGAAAAGGTTAAAGTTACGGGGCGAAATCGGCAAGATATGTCAGGATGTTTTTGTGTCAGGATCAGGATCTGGATTTTGTTTTGAGAAGGTTTTGTACGATGGGCTGTAGATATTAGACAATTTGCAATTTGTGGCTTTTGTATCCATGTCATTCATACATAAAACATAAAAAAAAACACAAAAAAGAACACAGGTCACAGAAAGGAGGTGGAAATCAGTTAAAAACATTGTCAAGTATCCAGGGTTTGACAGAATATTTTGCTGGCGAACAAAGAAATCAGAAGCAAAAAAAAAAAAAGCTTATATTGTTATTAGTTCTATTTTTGTTGAATATTTTTATTATTTCATCATTTTTTTTGTTGTTAGCATTCATTGTGGACAGTGAGGAAACTGTGCACATGATAATAAACACTTTGAATCTTGAATCTTGAAACAAAATTGTCCATACAAAGAGTTACTCAGCTAAAACTGTGTTTGAAAGAGGAAACACAAACCATAAAAGTTATAGTGCCAGTGCTACAATTGACATCTGAAGTTTGGATTTGACACCAGATAAGGTAGTTGGATCACTTTTTGTGATGTAAACATAATTTTGAATATGATTAATGCACAACAGAGGACAATAATGCTTTTCTTGCAAAGAGCGAATATCTCAGTGATGAGTTTGCAGCTTCAACAGCCTCGGTTACTGATGAAGGGGAAATAAATCAGAGCTGACTAACTCTGGTCTTGAGCAGTGACAAGGAGCTGGTAGAAACTGTTGGAGGGTTGAAGAAGTTGTTTTTTAAGCCTGTTTCATGATTCTCTTCATGCTGCATGTTTGAGTTTAAAGTCCAGTTTTTGTTCACTTAAGGTGTTGAAATCCAGAGGTGGAAGTAATTAATTACAAATACTCAGATTACTGTAATTAAGTAGTTTTTTGGGGTACTTGTACTTTTATGAGTAGGTTTTCAAGTCTGTACTTTTACTTGTACTTAAGTAATCATTATGTCATGTAATCTACTTAGTTACTTTTAAAATCATAGTTGAGTACTGAAGACAATTTTCATTAGTATCTCGACCTTTTATCTGCATTATTGTAGCCAGTAAACAAGCCAATGAAAACCAGGACATATGGATGAAAAATGTTAATGGATGTTAATGATTGATCGCTGATTGATTTTGTGTGTTAAAAATGTTTTCATGGATATTCTATCAATAGTCGTGGCAGCAGCTGCACCTCAACTAATTTTGTTCTTTGTCTGCCTGAGACTTTTGCTGAATAAGGAAATAAAAACTTCAAATGAGAAAAAGAAAGACAAAAAACAACAAGCGAGAAACACTTTTCTATCTTATCAGTTATTAATGATTATTGATTGTTAGCGTTTTAACTATTGGTGAAGCAAAACACAAAATTTACAGCCCTATCTGGAGAGGTGACAGTGACATCACCAGTTAACAGTAACTAATAATCTGAGTAGTTTTTTTGATGAATACTCTGTACTTTTACTTGAGTATTTTTCTAACACCAATACTTTTACTTGTGATTGAGTAATATTTTAGCATGTAACAGTACTTTTACTCGAGTACAGATTTTCAGTACTCTTTCCACCACTGTTGACATCACAGACCTGGAAGCGTATGAACCTGATCTGTGTCTGACCTTTACTTCACCTCCTGACTCTCTCTCTGTCTCCGTGTCCTCAGGCATCGTTCGTGTGTCTCTGGCCGACATGGACCGTGAAACCAGAGAAAACTACACCGTTCTCATCCAGGCCAAAGACATGGGGGGTCAGCTGGGGGGGCTCGCAGGAACCACGACCGTCAACATCACGTTGGGAGACATCAACGACAACCCGCCGATGTTCGACCAGAGTAAGAGCTGAACACACACACACTGACTGACTCTGTCTCCTTGACTTTTTAACCATTTTCCTCTTAATTACCCCCATTATTGTTCCTGTTTCTGTTTAATTGGTGCTTTGTAGTCAAACGGACGTATGGGGAAATCTTAAACCTTCCTGAGCAGAATCTTAATAAACCCCAAATCTCCGAAACGACCCCTGAAGTTCACCTGAATCTCAAACACAACACCTTGTTTTGTCTCGGAGCTGCTGTTATGCTGCTGCTTGAATGTTTGTGGAGCTGCAGAGTGAATGTAATAAAAGTGGAGCAGCAGCTTACATATTCATGGAGGAGGGTTCGCTGCTCTGTATGTGCGCCCGCACCTTGTTCCTCTCAGGCCCCCGAGCTGTTAGCCCCTCCGCCCTCCTCCCTCCATCCACGTCTGGTCACCAGTCCCTGGACGTTCACCCTCTGCCCTCGCTCCCCTCGCTGTCTCTTTGATTATCCCCGATCCTGCTCCTCTCATTACCGTCCTCTTGGGGTCAGAGGTTCTTTAGCTGTCTGTGGTCGTTCTTCCTTGCTAGACAAAGAAAAACACCCGCCGCCACCGCCGAACGCCCACCTCCGTCGCTCGCCCCCTCCTCCAATTAGCGCCATCACTCCGATGGAGCTTTGATGGTTAGTGAAGAGCTTCAGGGATTCCCCTCTGTCAAGCACAATGCGCCGGCATTTCACTTCGAGCTGCAGGGAGCGCCACAAATTGGGCAGCTGTCACCTCTTCTTTGAGGTTAAACGGCAGATGAAATTGAAGCTGACCCATGAGACGGTATGTAACCCAATTGTGCTGCGTTTATGGACCCATTTATTCTAAGCTGTCTGCAGTTTGAGAGGAGCTGGAAGAGGTTTGGCTCCCTCTAGAGGACAAACAGAGAACAGGGGAAAAGATGCAGCAGGTTGATGAGGACGTTTGTTTACTTCCTCAGGGTTGTATCAGATGAGTATCCCAGAGTCGGCCCCCGTGGGTTCGACGGTGGGGAGGATCTGGGCGAAGGACAGAGACATCGGGGTCAACGCGGAGATGAGGTACAGCATCATCGACGGAGACGGGAGGGACACGTTTGACATCAGCACCGACCCCACCAACCTGTTCGGCATCATCACGGTGAAAAAGGTACAAAGGAAAACACAAAGAGATCAAGTAAATATGTCAAAAATCTATAAAAATATGTCACATTTTGTCATATTTCACAAGTTGGATGTGTGTTTATTCCTCTTTTGAGCTACGAAAATGTCGTTTTTTTTTACAAATATCTTCTTATTCTGAAGTTTTTTAAGATTATTTCTGGTCTTTTCATGTTTACACACTTTTGTACTAGAAGAAACAACACAGGATTGTACAATTCTGTTTGTTCACACTCTGAAAACAACCCAAACTCTTGGAGAAATGTCAAAATTTGTTCTGTTAAAGAGGCATGAAAGTATTTTTCAATAGAGCTCAAACTTATTACACATTTCAGGACGTACGTCACATATTTGTACGAAAGGCTGTGTGGATTCTCCCTTTGAAACTTGAAGTAACAGCTGCACTGAAGTCTTTCACTTATTTCCCTTTTTTGCTCGCTGACAGGCTCAAGTTTTCTAAATCATGTCAGAAATCATACGAAGATAAACTTTGTTGTTCAGTGAGTCAAAATCTGCATTTAAACTAATTAAAAGCTCATATTTTACTCTCCCCAAGTCTTTTTTTTCTAAATTTCAACAGATCTTTTAGAGTTTAATGGTATATTTATTCCTCTTTGGTGTTACAATTATTGTTTTTTGACAGATATAGCTTGGTATTTAGTGTTACGGCAGCTTTTTAATAAAAAATGTATGGTCTTTCATGCCTGTACACTTGTGCAGTATTGTTAGAAATCACGCATCAGGAAGAAATAACACAATATTGAACATTTCCGTTTATTTATACTGTTGTCACATCAAAAATAAACCTCACACTCTCAGGAAAAAGTCACAAACTTTATTGAAAATTTGTCAGATTAAAGAGGAATCCGAGTATCTTCAAAATGGTTCACACTTGTCACAAATTTGTTCAAAAAGTTTGGGAAACTTAGATTGTTTTTACCTCTCAAGATCCAGCGTTCATATATGTAGATGTTACATTTCTTCATCTAAGACCCCTGATACTTTCTTTTTAAAAACTTTGATCAAACAGCCACCAAAAACACTTGTCATCACGTCATCTTTTGGTAAAATCACAACTTTATACCCATTTCAGTAGAAAAAACAGTGATGTTATGAACAATTATACTAATTACTAAAAGCTATCAGTTAACTAATATCACTTAAAAAAACAACTTCCTGTTCTAAGACTTAGTTTTAGGTCTTAATTATCCCAAATAGCAAGGAGAAATATAAAAGTGCACCAGCTAGAAACGCAGGATTTTCTTAAAACATCTCAGAAATCTTCTTAAAGACAAACTTTGATGATAAAAAAGTAAATTACTGCATTGAAACGAATAAAAAAAACTCTCATTTCTGTCTCTTGAGGCTTCAGGACACCATTCACAAAACATGAAGTTTCCCTCGGTGAAAACAAGATTCATGTGTTTGCTGCCCCCTTGTGTTCAGAAGGTGAAATTACACTTTGTGAATGGAGGCTGGTGACTTTAGAGGGAGAGATTCCTCAGCTCTGTCTGGTTTGATTAGACACATTTTCTTTCTGGTTGAATATCTTCAGACGGAGCCTGTGAGATGAAAAATCAAACTCTGTTTTTATTTCTTGTTTCACGTGTCAGTTTGTGTCAGATTTACAGGAGCAATTTTAAAAACAACAGCTCCTTTAAGACCTCAAGACATTTAAAAACCATAACAGGCTGAAGTGTTTTCTGCAACCTGTTCTTAAAGTGTTTGTTCCCTTTGGCTAATTTGTCATTTCCAAAATATAAGTTTCACTTTCTGAGGGAAACATCTGTTTGTTCCTGACGTTAAATTCCTTCTGGTGATCTTTAACAGGATGTTTTTGATCTATTACGTTTATTTCTTCTGCTCTGTTGTGTTTAAGGACACTCACCTGCAGAGGATGTGAATTTATTTCTGAAACTTTTTTAAACCCTCTCTGTCCGTCTCCGTCCTCCAGCGGCTGAACTTTGAGAGTAAGCCGAGCTACACGCTGAAGGTAGAGGGCGCCAACACGCACCTGGACCCGGCCCTTCGTCACCGAGGACCCTTCAAGGACGTCACCATCGTGCACGTGAGCGTGGAGGACGTTGACGAGCCCCCGATCTTCGACTCGCCGGTGTATTTAATCGAGCTGTCGGAGGACGCAGAGATCGGGACGGTGGTGAAGACGGTGTCGGCGAGAGACCCGGACGCCGCCAACAACACTGTGAGGTGAGAACGACAAACGCCGACCCTGAAATGTTTGGGGTCATCGTTGTTTGGCTTCATTTTAACCAGTTTAGTCTACGGTTAGATCCACTCGTCATTAAACGCCACAAAAACTCAGGAACATTTCAGGGAAAGCCTTTCCTGATTTTAATTGAATTTTTATATTTCTAACAAATTCCACTCGAGAATTTGAAGACTTTCTGAATTCTTCTGAAATTAATGTTGTCATTTAAAATTCTCCTCATTATTTTTAATCTCTGTTGTGTTTTTGCTTTTAAAACCTGCCTGTTTTAATTCCCTACCCTTATTAAACACTTTAAAACTTAGACTCTTAGAAAAGTGATCCTTAAATAAAGTTTAATTTAACTTTTATTTTCAAATACATGATATCTGTGTTGAATAGGAAAACACATCCGTATATTTTTTTATTAAAGTGAGTTTTCTCCACAAGATTCAACCAAGTTTTGCAATTTTAAATCCCCCAAAACTTTACATTTTGAATTAATACAGCATGAAAAATCATATTATAAGCATGTTGTAAGTTTAAGTTTATATAAAGTATGTGATCTTATTTGGACGAGTTAATCATTGAGATGATAAAACAAGATGTTAAATCAGTTTACAAGAGTAATGATGAATATTTTCAGTAACAAAGCTGCTCACAAAATATTATGTTTTTCAAAAAATGCACTTTTTTTTTTTTTTTAGAAAAGTATATGAAGCATAGTTTGACTTATGGTGCATTCGAGTGCAGTCTGTACACTATGAAATCTGAGTTTCTTCTTAAAACAATACCTCAGTGAGCAGCTGCACTTTGACACACTACTATGCACTTTTTATGAAACAAAACATGGCAATAATACAATTTAAAAGATGTGAAATTATATCAAAATTAGCTTCTGAGGAAATATGTCTTATTATATTCTGAGTAAATAGTTTCAAACAACAAAAATAATGAATAAGAAGTAAATCAAGGTTGCAGATAGAGTCACTTTTCCTGTAAATTTCTCAATGAATGCTGAGAAAAGTTGATGTTTTGAGTCTGATCTTGTAATGCTGCCTGTTCACCAGCAGGGGGCAGCATCTCACTGTGTCCCCTCGGTTCAGACTCTGTTGGTTTGTGTTTTACAGCTTCAGTCTCATGTGACAAAGCTGAGGACAAACATTAAAACCTGTTGAGTTTAAAGATCCAGTAATTAGCCTGCACCCACAGACAGAGGGTCGAGGACCCGTCTCATTACGGCGGCGAGTGTTTTTGAGCTCTGACAGAACAGATGTTGGGCGGTGGGTCGACTGTCCAGACTCTCATAAACTAATTAGACATAAAGTCTTCAATGAGGTCATTAATCATGTGAAGGGACCAACACGACGCAGGCTGCACCGCGTCGTAACTGTCTGTGTTTACGACCGCCATCAGAGCTCAGAGGAGTGGATGTAGGTGACAGGGCGACTGCTGGAGTGTGTGTCAGTGTGTGTGTGTATGTGTGTGTGTCCATCTGCGTGGACACTCAGCAGTTTATCCGACTGCTGTGTCCGAATTTTCCTCCTCTCTCTGCAGTCACTAAGGAGCAGCAGCACTTATGGATGCTCATTATTTCACCATCCCTGACAAGTGAAGTGTTTTATAATCAGAGTTTATCTCAAACAGATCACGGTGCTGAGGGAGATTCAGCCAAATAAGCAAAACACACACTGAGGACCACACTTTGTTTGCTGCATCATGGGAATTTTTGACATTGTATATGGCTGAAAGCTTAAGTTTGGGAGCAAAACTAATCCCCTGAAACTGAAACTTATTGTGTGTAGGTTTTTCTTTAACTTGTTGTTGTTGGTTGGATAGAAGGTTTCTCTGATGTACACCATCAGCAAAGTCAAGTTTTCACTCAAGGCTGCAAAAATTGATGCAAAAAGAAGCTTTTCATGTGTTTAAGGAGAAATAAAATAAGTGTAGAAATTGGAAATTTACCAATATTTCTCCTAAGTGCAATGGTTCCTACGGTGGAAAATGTTATATGTTATTTTTCTGTATTATGGTTTTAAAAAAAGGGATCAAAAACAAAGGCCTAAACTCCTGTCAGCTCCTCTCTGGCGGTAGTTTCAGCAGAGACAGTCTGAGGTGGAATCGTAAACATTACCGTGTTTACAATGCACGTAGAATAAATTCATTAAAAAAAGTGGTTAAGGCAAACCAGAATTTGGGAAGTCGGACCCCAAATGAAACTCTAGTATGTGACCTGAGTTTCTAAAAACACTGACAACAATAGAAACAGTCTTTTGTTTTTCACTCTTCACTGCTGACTCCTCTGGCGTTGAATCCGTCTTAGATGTTTCTAAAAGTCGGTTTGTAAACCGCGCAGCGTCACAGCAGACGTAGCAGAAAGTGGCGTCAGATTTGAGGATGAGTCAGAGAAGAAGAGTCCAGAAATGTGCAGCAGCAGCAGATGACAGATAAGAACAACCTTCAGTCTGTCTCATTTTAGTCTCACAGCTTTCTTCCCTTTTACTGCATGACTGGCAGATCTATCTTCACACACAGACAGCAGGCCCACACACACTTTTCACCTGCTACACACACACACACGCGCACACACAGCAGCCTGTCCTCATAGCTGTGGAGCAGTGATATTATTAGAGATCCTTCAGGGAGATCCTCAGCTGACGTGGTCGTGCTGACACAGTCCAAAACACAGCACTCAGTGTGTGTGTGTGTGTGTGTGTGTGTGTGTGTGTGTGTGTGTGTGTGTGTTACCCCTGATACATCAGCTCGCCTTTTCTTACACATGCCTATACTTATCTGATAGAAATTAGTGTGTGACTTCTTAAAGATGCTTTTTTTTAAAGTGAGGAAAAGGTGGGAATTGAAAATTGGTTCAGAATCAATAAGAAATTACTCAACCCATCAACATTATCAGCCTTTATTTTAATGATTCCCTTATCAATTCTTTATTTCACAACAGAGCGAACGGACCTTACATCAACTATTCAGCCCCAGCTCGTTTAACTTAGCGGATGGGTCAATGACGTGACGTCCCTTTTTTTGTGTCTGAGTGCAATATTTCCTTCCATCATGAATTGAGTATTTCATCACATGTATTTCTTTATTCTATGAAACCTGTGTTATTTGAACACATCTTATTTGATAATTTTATATAGTACAAAAAAACACAAAACCAAGGAGTTTGGGGGTTTTACAGTCCACCACGTTGGCAGGACTGTTCATAGGTGTCATTAATTTGAGATTTTTTTGAATGTCAGTTATTGTAAATGGAAATTAAAAATACAGTGGCATTATTTTATGCTTGAACCTTTTTAAATAAAACATTCTTTGCAAATGAAAAGAACTTTAAAGCTGTAAAGAATATTAAAAAACTTTTGTCCCGTAATTTTCACCTTGTCAAATGTCAGGGTGGTGCAACCGTAACATTAGACTTTTATTTTAAAGTGAAGAGAATAAAACAGGAAACAGGAAACTGCATCAGCCAGAGGAGCCCAAATGACATTTGTGACCAAGTGGAAAAGTTTGTAGATTTCTCTGAAATACTGATAAAAAAGGTTTTTTCACTTCATTGGTGACTGGAACAATTTCCATGTCAGGTGGAACAACCAATGTAATAATGTGAAATGTTATTTTAACATCAAATTATTTATCTTATTCACAAATAAAACAAATGAAACACACAAAATGAAAATGTATGAGTCACTACAGACACTTGAGAGATACTTGCCAATAATTTCACACAGAAAAAATAACAGGAACATATAAATATATTTTCATATATTTGGTTGCACCACCTGACATTTTTGGGTGCTCAAATTAAAAATACTGAAAAATTATGAACCTAGAATCTTTGAAATGTTGGTCAACTACTGAAATCTGTTAGAAAACATAATTTTTCACTCAGAAATATGTTTTTATCCATTTTCAAATAACTTTTTAAAAATACGTTTTTAGACCCTCTTTTTGTCATTGACCCGGATACATAACAGTTTCCTAAGAAAACTCTTATTCAAGCTTTAAAAATGAAGACAAATAAATATTCATTCTTCCCTCACAAGATATTCATACACAATACATTTAACATGTTTAACAGCTAATTTTCCAGACAATACAGAAAACAAAGCTATAGCTTGATGCTAACGTTTATGGGGAATTACATAGATGCGCTAACAGTTAGCATGCATCAATATAACTTTGGTTTTAAAAAGAGAATTTCAACTTTCATCACAGAAACAAATCACCGTTACTCTTTGTGAACAATACTGAAAACTCTAAATATGAAATAGGTAAATATTTTCCAAAACAGGAGAATAGAAGAAAAGTAACACATGCTCATAGTTGACTTCAGCGTAACTACGGCAAGCTCAAGGTTCCAAACAACTCAGAGCATTGCTAGATGAATGAATTCAGTGTATACAACACAACAACAACAAAAAATGATCTAAATCCACATGCAAGTTTTTCTTTTTTCATTTATGTCCCGTAAATTCCAAACTATGAGCCGCTACTTTTTTTTGCATGTTTGCAACCTGTGTCTGAAACAATGATGCAGCTAAAATAATGGATTTTTACAGGCTAACAAGTGTGATGCTGTCAATACATTAAAGCTCCGTTTATTTCACAACTTTAACCCAATAATGCAGAAAAGGCAGTGAAAAAAAATAACAGTTACAAGCCGTGAAGCTTCACTACAACTTGAGAGCTTGTTAAAGGTGACAAACCTGACAGTGTCAAAAGGTTTTTCCCACACCGGGAGTTGAACCCGGGCCGCCTGGGTGAAAACCAGGAATCCTAACCGCTAGACCATGTGGGAGTGGCTCTTTGAGAGAAGTTTGTTTTCTAGTTAATCGTCTGCAACAACAACTGAAGAGTCTTTGATTGAATCTTCGTCTAAGGCCTTTATCACAACTGTGGCCTGAATCTTTGACCTTCACACTCAGGTTAAACTCTGTCACTGTCACAAAAGTGTCTTTTCAAAGTTTAAACTGAAGCAGGAAGTGTTAAAGTCCTGACCCTTAAAGCAGAGAAGAAGCTTTACAGTTATTGGTGCAAAGATTAGAGGTCAAAGTTCAAGTTTGTGGTCTGAGATTAAGAAGTGTGGTTGTGTCTTGGAGTTGAAAGGAGAGAATTCTAGCGTAGGTGCTTTAAAAGGTTTACACATTTCACCTTAAAATGCAGAAATCGCTATGACAAAATATCTGCGCTTATTCAGCGGGAAGACAAAAGGCTAAAAACAGCAATTTAAGGCTAAGACTCAGTCTGAATTGTTTGTAGCCGGCTTCTAAACTATGGTACAAACTCACAAAGTTTACTCGTTTTCACGTTTCAAACAACAGTGCTACGTAACTGTACATGAATACATTCACTCGTTGTGTTGTAGCAGGTAAAAAGTCTTGAACTAAGAACAGAAGTGTTAAAAGTCTGATCCAATCTTCAATTATCTTTCAAAACAAATACACGCGTAATTTCATCACAACAATTTGTGCGAGTCCTCCACCCAGAGGGGGGCGCTGCAATCCACCACAAACGGATTCTGCTTCTAGCTGCTTTAAACTTAAAGGGTGAGGCGTAAATATAGGTACACACAATAGTCTGGGAATTACGATACATCTAGAGCAGTGGTCCCCAACCTTTTCAAACTCAGGGCCCACTTTCGAGTCTCAAAAATGTTTGCGGCCCACCTCTGACCCAATAAGTACAGAGTGTGACAAGTTGTTACATTGTGGGCCAGTTATTATATTTTGGGTTGTACTGCATTCTTTTTGTAACTTTCCGGCCCAGCAACTTTGTTATTTTCGGTTTTATTTCTTTTTCTTTCTTTTTTTTTGTGCATTTCAGGTTGTTGTTGCATTTTGGGTCGTGTTACATACTGGGCTCTAACATGCTCTCTTAAAGGTTTTTTTTTTCTATAAGACTATTTGAGCAGTTTTAATTTGTTTTAAAACTTATCCTGGTTTTAACATCATTCATTATTCTGTATATTTGTATCTTTATATTATCACCCTCCACTAAAATTATGCTATTTTGGAAATGATTTGGCGGCCCACTTGTAAGACCCTGGCGGCCCACCATGGGGCCGCGGACCACAGGTTGGGAATCAGTGATCTAGAGACATAAGACCAAGTGACCACATGCAGATTTTTACTTACTTCTATTTCATTACGTCTAGAGATATCCAGATTTTTTGACCAATTTTATATTTATTTACTCATTAACTCAACAAAATGTTGAAGCAGAAAACTTCTAAAGCAACTTTTTGTTCGCAGAGAATTCACAGGAGGAATTGATAAAGAATCAGATTGATAAGTGGAGTTTATGATCGCATTGGTATCAATAAAATCCCTAGAGCAGCAGTTCCCAACCTTTTCTATCTCGGGGCCCACTTTTACGTCTCACTAAATGTTTGTGGCCCACCTCTTACCAGCCTCTGACCCCATAAATATGAAGGCTATATAATATATATTGCCTAGTTAGAGCCAAATTTGTAACAAAGACCTGAAATGTCATAAAAACAGTGCAACAATTACCAGAAATGTAGTAAATGGTTGATAATGTAACTAAAGTGCTGAGCCAGAAGTGTTAAAAAATAAGTAATAAAACCCAAAGTATAATAAGTCGATGATGAAACAGGAGCTGATAACTTTTCCTTTTGCTGTTATAACATTTTAGGCTAAACGCTGTTTTTTACATTTTGGGTATAATAACATTTTTAAAATTACATTTCGGGTCATTTTAATATTCTTAAGACCATATTTGTATCTTTATAAAACAGCTCCTGACAAAAATAACAGTTTTTTGGAAATGCTTTGGCGGCCCACTTGCAATGCCTCCACGGCCCACCAGGGGGCCACGACCCACAGGTTGGGAATCACTGCCCTCGAGGTTGGTGTGTGACGTTTTTCCACAGACGGGTAAAGAAGCACCTTCCTCAGGTGAAGCTACAGCGCGTCACCTCACGGTTACATAACCAGGTTTCTGCTCTGCAGCCTGGAAAAGGATAAGCTGCTCTACATCCTCCTCTCCTTTTTTCTGTGTGTGTGTGTGTGTGTGTGTGTGTGTGTGTGTGTGTGAGTCTCAGAGGAGTGTTTTGGAAACCGTCCCGTGGCGGCGGCACACAAGCCAAGGCGCCGCGCTGCAGGTCTGTGTTTCCCCGCTGCTGTTTGGCAGACGAGGCAGACACTCTGATGAAGTCTTATCTTCTTCTCTGTGTGTCTTCAGACGCTGCCAGCCTGACGCCTTATCACACACACACACACACACACACACACACACACACTCTGGATTGAGTGCGTCAGCTCCTAAAAATGCTTTACATAACAGATATTTCCCATGTGTGTGTGTTTTTCTCGTCACCAGGTATTCCATCGAGAAGTCCAGCGACCCCGACAAGTTCTTCTACATCGACCTGACCTCCGGGTCGCTGATGACGGTGCGAGCGCTGGATCGAGAGGAGCTCGGCTGGCACAACATCACCGTGCTCGCCATGGAGATGAGTAAGTCACTGCAAAACAAACACACACACACACACACACACTCACGGGTCGCACGTACAAAGTCTCCTCCCTCACAAACAAACATCTTAAAGCCGAGCAAACTTCACTCTGGTGGAATTATCAGAATAAATTCAAAGTTTGTTTAAGTGTGTGTGAAAAGTCTTAAAGTCACAGAAGTGACTCGACAAAAACAAAGAGAGTGAAGGAGATAAAGAGCCTCACAAACAGATGGCGGGACATATTTGCAGAAATACAGAGGCAGTGATTTTGGAAAACATCTCCTGCAGAGTTACAGAACGTGGAGCAGAGAAACCCTGCAGATCTGAACACAGCTGGTGGCTCTGAAAGTCACCTTCATCCTCCTCCCTCAGCTCTGTTTGTCTGCGTGTGTGTGTGTGTGTGTGTTTGCTCGACAAACACGGTTAAATTAATGACTAATTAAATACGTTTTCACATGGAGGCTAATTAAAGAAAGGATGGAGACAGAGAGGTCAGAGGAGGGCGCAGTCAGGGAGGAAGAGGNAATTTTTTATTACATTTTAAAAGTTTTTTATTATTATTATTTCTTTTTACTTAAAATTCTCAACCATTTCTAAGTATCTAATCTTTTTTTTTTTTTTTCAGATTTTTTTTGTCCCTTTTGAAAGTTGCTATCTTTTCTTTTTAAACCCTAACTTTTTTTCACAGTGATTTTTTTTTTTACTTATATTCCGATTTTTTTGGTTCTCTTTTTTAGAATCAAGGGTTTTTTGTTTGTTTGTTTTTAACAGAATTTTGAGGGCTTTTTTTTAGTAGTCTATTTATTTATTAATTAAAAAATTTATTTATTTATTATCTCATAATTCTCTTTTTACCTCTGCGGTCGTTGCGTTTTTGTTTTCCCAGCTTCCAAACATTATACGGAGAATACATTTTTTATCTAAGAAATTCAACTTTTCCTAAATCATACTTATTCTTTCATTTGATATGAAGAATTCCAAAAATTCTGTTAGATTTCTCTTCTATTCTCAGAATTCTTTTTTCCTAATATTTGCGATGTTTACCCTTTAAATCCTGACTTTTTTCATCATTCAGTCGACTCATGTAAAATTAAAACTCCCTCTGTGTACGAATCCATGATATTCTGACACAAATTATAAGAAATCAGAGAAATTTGGGCGGAGAATGATCAGAACAGGCTGAGATTTTAATGTAAAATCACAAGTTTATCTTTGATTTTATGACTCTCAGCTTTTATTTCTTACACGCACAAACTTCATGTTCTTTTTGTTTTGCAAGTTAAAGTCTCAGTTACAGTTTAATTCCTGGTTTAAGATCTTGATTCAGCTCCTTACTGTACTTTTCCCTAACTAGACTTTCCCCTCAGCTAAGTGGCACGTCAGCAGACTCCTGCTCCCTGACCCTCACACACACACACACACAGTTATTACAGTTCACACACACTCAGAGTGAAACGTGTGTGTGTGTGTGTGTGTGTGTGTGTGTGTGTGTAGCTCTGACCTCCAGAGCTGAAGCCGCTTCATTGATTGATCGATCATGTGATGAAACCTGAGAAAGTAGTTACCACTCACTAATTGCGTTCCCTCTGCCTATTACACAGCTGGTTAAGAAATGCAAATGTGTCCTGTTAATGGAGAATTATAGAATCCTCGTGTAAGTGTGAGCAGCTCTAATCTGCCGCCGGCTGACTGGAAACGAGCTGAAGATTAAGAGGAGCACAAACCGCGCTCAGCAGGATCCTCACACTCATTTATTTGGAGCCATTGATGCAGCGAGCAGCCTCTGACCTGTGTGTGTGTGTTTGTGTGTGTGTGTGTGTGTGTGTGTTCCTACAGACGACCCAACAAAGGTGGGGAGTGTGTCGGTGGCTGTGAGGGTCCTGGACGTGAACGATAATGCTCCGTCTCTGATGCATTACCTGGAGACTCAAATGTGTGAGAACGCCAAAGCGGGACAGGTACAAACACACACACACACACACACACACACACGCACACATATACACACACACACGTGACGTCTGAGGTTATTTTAGGGTGACCATAATTTCAAAAACCCAAAAAGACCCCGCCTATTATAGATCCTGCAAAAATCCCCAAAGCGTTTTAAAAATAAGAGAGTAACTTCAAAACTTTAACATTTATTCAAAACACTCCTTTATTTTTTTAAGTGAAAATTATCTTTTTTATAAACATAAATAACGTACAGCTGCCCATCTCCGCCAGCCAGACACTGGCCTTGTTGGGATTTAACGTTTATTTATTTATTTATTATGCACGTATTGGGTCTAAAGTTTAAGATTAAAAGTCACATTTGTGAGATAAAGTCAAAATATTGACTTTTTTTCTCAAAATTTTAACTTTTGTCTTAGAATTTTGACTTTTTTATCACAGAATTTCGACTTTTTTATCACAGAATTGTGACTTTTTTGTATGGTATCATAACTTTTTACCTCAACATTTCAACTGTCATCTCAAAATTTCAACCTATCTCAAAAATGTGTCTTCAAATATTAAATTTTTTAATTTAAACTCAAAATGTCGACTTTTGAAATGAGTATTTTGACCTTCTAATCTCAACATTTTGACCTTTTCTCACAAAACTTTGCATTCTTATCTCAAAATATTGACTTCATCTCAAAATTGGGAGTTTCATAACAGAACTGTGACTTTTTAAATCCAAAATTACAACTTAATTTCTCAAAAATTTGACTTTTTTAATCAGAATTTTGACTTTTTGTTTAAAAATTTGGCTTTTCATCTAAATATATTAACTGTGTTTTCCTAGAATTTACAGAGTTTTTGCTTTTTATCTAAAATTTTCATTATTTTAACTGGCAGAATTGGTCTGAGAGCACAACTTTGCAAACATTCAGTTTCATGTTTTTCTGCTCGACGTCATGACAGTTTGGTGCACTAGAATAATGTCAGTTACCCAAAGCAGTTTTGCTTTGATTAGAATATCAACTTTCTGTAGAACAAACTGAGACAAAACAACATTTTGGGAATCTTATAAAACCCCTTCAGACATAATTTTACCACCAGAATGGGGACGTTTGGTTATTTAACACCAGAGTTTTGAAAACTTTACCTCTTACATGGTGAAATAAAGGATGAATCTGAGTCTCTCTCAGTCTGATTTGATCTAATCCTTTTTTTTTTTCTATCTAATTTTCTAATCCTAATCCAGTTGATCCAGACGGTAACAGCGGTGGATCCAGACGAGCCGCTGGGTGGACAAAGATTTTACTACAGTTTGGCTCCAGAGGCTGCGAACAACCCGAACTTCACCCTGAGAGACAACCAAGGTGAATACAACACACTCAGGCTGAAAAAAACTTCACAAGCATTAAAACAGTGTTTTTAACTCAGTTTTACTTCAGAAAACCTGAGTAGTTTATCTATATCTTGATTTTTTTTATTTTTAAGGCTAAGTTATTAGTAAACAGGTCCCATATGGTCTTGGGTTCAACTCCCGGTATGGGAATATCCTTTAAGACTTCTCTCTCTCCAAAAACAAAGTCTATCAACGACAAAACAAACTGATCATGTGTCTCGACAAATCTACCTATAGCAGAGCGGCGGGAGGTTTGGTTTTCATCTGAGGGATCTAGGTTCGACTCCCAGTCTGCGAATAATATTAATGTAATTTTCCTTCTCTTTTTATTGGATTCTAAGTCTAGTTGATATTAACTTGAAGCACCTTAAACCCTTAAATTTTAAATTTCATACAACTGTGGTCGTAGGTTCAGTACCTGAAACTACCTTGTTTTAACATTTAATCGATGGGTTAATGTGAACCAGATTTTCCCTTTTCTCTGATTCTTATCCGCTCTTAGATTTCCCTAAACTGTTGAGACCACACCACAGAATCCTGGTAATAAGAGACATGGTTACAGTCCAACTTTTGACCTTTACTCCTTAAGTGTTGTTACCCATTTATATGCTCCTCCTTTTCACTATAAGCTCTTCAGACGTGATGAATTAGGAATGTTGAGGAATGATTTATGACAGGCATCTACAGAGACTTAAAGGGTTGTTCCCACACCGGGAGTCGAACCCGGGCCGCCTGGGTGAAAACCAGGAATCCTAACCGCTAGACCATGTGGGACATGTCTTCATGAGGAATTGCCTGTAAAAAATGCAGGACAAANTGTTTTAACATTTAATCGATGGGTTAATGTGAACCAGATTTTCCCTTTTCTCTGATTCTTATCCGCTCTTAGATTTCCCTAAACTGTTGAGACCACACCACAGAATCCTGGTAATAAGAGACATGGTTACAGTCCAACTTTTGACCTTTACAGGAATTCACAACAATGGGTAAATATACGAGGAGGAAAAGTGATATTCGAGAAGTCTGCACTACTTAATCCTTACAACTCCTTACTAAATACTGTCCGTAGATGTCTCTGAATTTCCCAACAAGGGTGTGGCCCTCAGCTTGGGCCCGGCGGACCCACTTTTGGTCCTTAGGATTGGCGATCTGGTACACCCTGTACAGTTCATGAGGAATTGCCTGTAAAAAATGCAGGACAAAATGTCAATGTTTGGAGGACAGAGATACAACTTGGAGGAGAAATAGGTATTTTGTTGCTAAATCCATCTCTGTAATCAGAATTAAAAGTCTCCACAAACAGGACGATATGAACCAAACAGTTCCTCTGTTTGCTGATTACATGCTGCAAACATGGACTGTATGTAGTTGGTTCTAATGGCGCTTTTCCACTATGCAATTCCAGCTCTACTCTACTCGTCTCTACTCGGTTTGGTTATCTTTTCCTCTAGCCCGTCTTCAGACTCACGGTGGGCGTGGATCTTATAACACAGCTGCGCTAAAGTGCTGCGCAGAAGTGCGTGCATGTTCATCTATAACGCCACACAAACATAATTTTGTACTAACATATGTGCCACCGTGGTCTTAAAAGGGAAAAAAAAAAGCTTTCAAAAGATTTCATTAAAGTAATACAGCGGCTCAATTTGGTGCGGCATGACAACGGAGGTAAACAACAGCCTGGTGCTGCTGCACGCGGAGGAAAACGAAGGAGCTGCTTCCTGACATCAACTCTTCCCTGGATCCAGTGAGATCACTTTAATTTTTGATTTTTGGGCCTGGTATAGCAGAGATTTTTTGTTAATCAATCATTCTTCTTTGAACTGGTTT
This sequence comes from Thalassoma bifasciatum, assembly GCA_008086565.1. Classification (NCBI taxonomy): domain Eukaryota; kingdom Metazoa; phylum Chordata; class Actinopteri; order Labriformes; family Labridae; genus Thalassoma; species Thalassoma bifasciatum. The sequence continues at coordinate 23,880 of RPOG01002396.1, forward strand.
TCCTTTTTGGTTCCCTGTGGATTAATGGACTGATTGGTGCTTAAAGACTCTCGTGGCAGACAGATCGCTCCTGCGCCGACGAACTTTGATTTAATTTAAAAGACTCTTTGAACCGAACTATCTTTGCTGTTAACTTCTTTTTGGTTTAAAAGGGACTTTAAACCTATTTAAGAATCATGAAGGAGCATTTTCGGGCTGTATTTTGTCTTCATTCAGTCTGGTTCTGTGCCGTCAGGTTTAAATGTCATTAAAAACCCGTCGCTGACTTATTCCTTTGCCTCTTGTAAGTGATTTGTTCAGTCAGAAGCTGCAGAGACGACATTCTCTGACCAATGAGTGACCGGCAGTCCGTCCACGTCACCTTTTAGTATCAGCTTTACTCGCTTGGAACCAGGGTAGAGTAGGTGCTAAAAACTGGCGTCTGCTGCGTAGTACCGCGCTAATGGAAACGCAACACAAACCGGGTAGAGGCGAGTAGAGTAGGGCTGAGACGAGTCAGTGGAAAAGGGCCATATGATTTCCTTAAACTGTTGAGACCACACCACAGAATCCTGGTAATAAGAGACATGGTTACAGTCCAACTTTTGACCTTTACAGGAATTCACAACAATGGGTAAATATACGAGGAGGAAAAGTGATATTCGAGAAGTCTGCACTACTTAATCCTTACAACTCCTTACTAAATACTGTCCGTAGATGTCTCTGAATTTCCCAACAAGGGTCACCGGGAGTCGAACCCGGGCCGCCTGGGTGAAAACCAGGAATCCTAACCGCTAGACCATGTGGGACATGTCATCATGGAATTATCTGTAAACAATGGAGGAAAAAATGTCAATGTTTGGAAAAATAGGTATTTTGTTGTTAAATCCATCTCTGTAATCAGAATTAAAAGTCTCCACAAACAGGACGATATGAACCAAACAGTTCCTCTGTTTGCTTATTACATGCTGCAAACATGGGCTGTATGTAGTTGGTTCTTAGTGTCTCCGTCTATTTGACCTAATGTTTGTACACTGTGGTCCAAAACCTGTTCCCACACCGGGAGTCGAACCCGGGCCGCCTGGGTGAAAACCAGGAATCCTAACCGCTAGACCATGTGGGACATGTCCTCGTGTGAATTACCTGTAAAATTTTCCTGAAATGAAGATTAGACTGAACACATCAGACTGAATCTTTACTTCTTGCTGCAGGCAAAGTCTCTGAACCACTTTTTAAAAACTCCTCTGTCTCGTCTGGTTTGGATCCACAGTCTCCCTCAAAGACCCCCCTCCCCCCCCTCCAGTCTCTGTTACCTGACTCAACCTTTCTCTGACATTTCCCTCTCTCTCCAGACAACACCGCCTGGATCCTGACTCGACGAGGAGGTTGGTCCCAGCAGGACCAGACCGTCTTCTACCTGCCCATCTTCATCTCTGACGGCGAGCAGCCGGTGCAGAGCAGCACCAGCACGCTGACCATCCGAGTGTGCAGCTGCGACCAGGAGGGAGAAATCATGTCCTGTAACCCAGAGGCGTACAGCCTGCCAGCCAGCCTCAGCAGAGGGGCGCTCATCGCCATCCTGGCCTGTATCTTCGTCCTGCTGGGTGAGAACCAATCCTCTATTTTCACTTCACTGTAAAAAAACAAACACTCAAGTTGCTTTACAGAGTTTAAAGGTGCCGTGTTGTACTTTTGAAAACAGATGAAAGTCATTTAATGCAGAAGTCTGATGTCACAAAGTCATGATTGTGGCTGTTTCTCCCCCAAAAAAAAAACACTGGAATCATGAATTTAAGCCTGAAGAAAATCCCTGTTGTTTCAGCGTCTGCATTTAAATATGAAATGAGGTCAAGCTCCCCCCGCCTCTTTCAGGAAGGAACTTTTATGCTGATTCGACTGAGAGAGCAACTCTCATGCTCCGCTCTATTTACTGACTTTTTGTTTCGAAAAACACAGGAAAATCGATAGCATGTGCAAAGTTGATCCACGAACAGTGCAGACGTAAACTGTGTCTCATATGAGCAAAAACAGCAGGATCCAAATAGAGTCTCCTTCATGAATGTTCATCTTTGTAGAGCTGGCAGACTGAGCACATTATGATCATGTCAGCAGCAAAATAGAAGGTGAACTAAGACAGACTTAAAGTAAGATCACGGCTTTTTCGTTACTTCCTCCTTGTGCCGATTTAAAGACATCTGTGTTGAGTTCCTGAGACAATGTAACAGTGATGGTGAACAATCAAAGCAGTTACATCAAAGTGAGTCTTGACTCCTGAAGTGTCATTTTTATCACAACACAGAAGAGTGGCTGATTTCTGCTGCAGCTGATATCTAGAGCAGTGGTTCCCAACCTTTTCCAAATCAGGACCCACTTTTAAAGTTCAAAAATGTTTGAGGCCCACCTCCAACCCAATACATACCGCTATACGTTTTTTTTAGAACCCCATTTGTAACAATGACCCAAAATTTGATTTAAAAAAATGTAATAAAACCCAAAATGTGATATCTGGTAGATAATGAAATAGACGTTAAGCTGAAAACGTAGTAACTTTTTGCCCAAATTATGACAACTTATTACATTCTGGTACAATTATTATATTTTGGGTTTTACTTTATGCTTTTTCGTTACATTGCGGGCTCAGCACTCCGGTTACAATTTTGACAATTTTTAAAATCTGGGCTTTATTACATTTTTTTTTCAATGACATTTCAGGTTGTTGTTATTTTTCAGGTCATGCTATCTTTAGAGGAATAACATGCCTTCTTCGGGGACTTTTTTCATATATTAAAATCAGAACTGTTTTAATTTCCTTTAAAACTTAACTGAGTTAAACATTTTGAATTTTAATATTTGTATTTGTCTCTTAATTTTTCTATTTGTACCTTGTATCTTTATATAATTACACTCCAATAAAATACTTGTTTGGAAATGATTTTGCGGCCCACTCGCTATACCTTCGCGGCCCACCAGGGGGCCACGGACCACAGGTTGGGAATCGCTGATCTAGAGCACACGAGGAGGTTTATCCATGTATTTGATATTGACTGTGGAGCTCGGCTTGATTTCTAAACAGCTGCTTAAGGAGAGATTTTCAGAAAAAGGGAGCTAGTGAAGAGAGGAGAAGATGGATTTTTTTTAAATTAGAGAATGTAGAAGACCCATATTTTTGTAAGTAACTCACATAAAAGTGGATTTTGCATAATAGGGCACCTTAAAAGCAGAGTGCAAGGTTTAACAGTCAGCTGAGTTTGTGCAAATATTAGGTTACAAGGTTCATTTGTCATCATAGTTTTTGCGGTGCCATTAGGAGTCTTTTACGACAGGCAACTACGTACCCTTAAAGATTGTTCCCACACCAGTCGAACCATGTGGGACATGTCCTTGTAAGAATCACCTGGAAGATAATTGGAAAAAAATGTCAGTGTTTTGAGCACAGACATAAGACTTGGAGGAAGAATAAGGCCCAATTCCTATTCCTTTCTTAACCCTTAATCTTAGTAGCCCTCAAAACCAAGTGTTCAGGTCTATCTTGTGACTTAGAAATGGGACACCCCTTAAATGCAAATGAAATTGTTGTGGACTGTCTGTCAGTTATTCCTTCAGTTAGCGTATAGTTTTTTTATAGACATATTTATTGTGTTGGTGCCTGTATAAGTCGACAGTGTCGTTTGGTATCAAATAACTTTCCATTTGTGGTCGAAATTGATAGCAATGTATTGAGACGTCGATGTCCTCTACTGTAATCGGGCCAGTAGAATATGGTAATAGCCGTGTTCGTACAATATATCCGACAATAGAACTTAAACAATAACATTACCACAGAGAGAAAAGACCATTTTGTAATGTTTACTAACTAAAACGATAGCAACATGGCTTGTCCGCACCGGACGCTATTGACAAAAGATCGTAAAATAAAAATAAATGTTCTGCAACAACGAGGTAAATAATCCATAAAATGGGTCTAAACTAAGATAATACAATGGTTTTCGTAATATTTATATCTCCATTAACAAAGAAAATACTATATTTGTAGCTCGCCTTCTCTGCCGCTTTGGACGCCATGTTTATTTACTGAAAATACGCAATGCATTCTGG
>RPOG01002396.1:29293-95059 GCA_008086565.1 Thalassoma bifasciatum
AAACGATAGCAACATGGCTTGTCCGCACCGGACGCTATTGACAAAAGATCGTAAAATAAAAATAAATGTTCTGCAACAACGAGGTAAATAATCCATAAAATGGGTCTAAACTAAGATAATACAATGGTTTTCGTAATATTTATATCTCCATTAACAAAGAAAATACTATATTTGTAGCTCGCCTTCTCTGCCGCTTTGGATGCCATGTTTATTTACTGAAAATACGCAATGCATTCTGGATGTCCCTTAGTCCCAAGGGTGGTGTAGGAGAATCTCAGTATTGAGGGAGATACAGCCTCAACCTTAACTTTCTGAGAATCGGGACAGAACTTACACTTCGCGGGAGTGCGCATTTTGAGATTGAGGGTTAAGACAGGAATTGGAATTCACCCTAAGTACAATGTTACAAAAATCATCTCTGTAATCAGAGTGAAAAGTCTCCACTAACAGCACAATATAAACCTCACAGCTCACCTGAATGTTTGCTACATGCTTGTTTGAGCCTTAGGGCTTATGTAATGTTTACAGTGCTATTATTAGTATTTAACGACAGGCGTCTACAAACACTTAAAGAATGTTCCCACACCGGGAGTCGAACCCGGGCCGCCTGGGTGAAAACCAGGAATCCTAACCGCTAGACCATGTGGGACATGTCCTCTCAAGTGTCGCCTGTAAGAGAGAAATGTCTCTGTTTTCAGCACAGACGTTAAACTTTGGAGGAAAAATAAGTACGTTGTTGCATAATTTCACTGAAATCAGGATTAAAAGTCTGGACAAACAGTCAGATCAGGCTTGAGTGGATGTGTCACCTCTTTGTTGTGCAGCAGAGTGAGTCACTGTCTGCAGGGAGAGATAAACAGAGTCAGTATCAGTCTGCAGGGAGACGCTGCAGAGCAACGAACGCCGGCCAAGACGCAGACTCATATTTAATCCTCAGCTGATTCTAACAACCCGGAAACATCTGATCCAGACGGTTTCTGCTGTGAAGTGGTTAAAGGACAGGAGACGGTTTGAGTCACTGCATCCTGTTCTCATGAGATTAGCTTTTTACTTCAGAATAAAACTAGTATTTACTTTTCAGTCTCAAAAATGTTCACGGCTCAACCCCGACCCCGTAAACAGGAAGGTCACATGGTGCAGAGTTTGATTTATGGGTCATTGACGTGACGTCCCTTTTTTTGTGTCACATGTTTTTCTTTATTCTATGAAACCTGTGTTATTTGAACACATCTTTAAACTATTAAAATATAACATGTTTTTTTGTGTTTTGGTTCCTCAAACCCCCAAAATGTCAGGTGGTGCAACCGTCCTGACAAGTATCCACAGTAATTAAACTCTAAAAATTGAATGTCAGTTCTTGTAAATGGAAATTAAAAATACAGTGGCATTATTTTATGCTTCACCCTTTTTAAATAAAACATTCTTTGCAAATGAAAAGAATTTTAAAGCTGTAAAGAAATTTTAAAAACTTTAGTCCCTTAATTTTCACCTTGTCAAATGTCAGGGTGGTGCAACCGTAACATTAGACTTTTATTTTAAAGTGAAGAGAATAAAACAGGAAACAGGAAACTGCATCAGCCAGAGGAGCCCAAATGACATTTGTGACCAAGTGGAAAAGTTTGTAGATTTCTCTGAAATACTGATAAAAAAGGTTTTTTCACTTCATTGGTGACTGGAACAATTTCCATGTCAGGTGGTACAACCAATGTAATAATGTGAAATGTTATTTTAACATCAAATTATTTATCTTATTCACAAATAAAAGAAATGAAACACACAAAATGAAAATGTATGAGTCACTACAGACACTTGAGAGATACTTGCCAATAATTTCACACAGAAAAAATAACAGGAACATATAAATATATTTTCATATATTTGGTTGCNAAAAAAATCACTTCTCTGTTGTAACATACATGATGTACCTGCCCTCGTTTTGTCGCTCTGTGTTGTTTTCACGCACAGGAAATGACGTGTAATCCCATGTGGGTTTTTCCAGGTTGATATGTTTATCGTATTCTTGTTTTTGTACCATTTTCAAGCGTTTTGTATCGTAACATTGAAGCAGTTTTGCATTCACAAGAAAAAGAAGGAAGCCATTTTTTGAAATCGAAGACTGGAGCGTTTGGAGCCGCCTTTGAGTTTCTCTGATCCACCACGCGTGCCCAGCCGGCGTCGGACGGCGAGCGAAGCTTGATCTGTCCTTTTAGAGATACGCTGTTGCTTTCTGTGCCACCACACGAATGTGGCTTAATCCTTCAATCCTGTGGACTTCAGAGACATCGATAATCTGCATCAAGTGCCAAATGTAAAAAGGATGAAAAGAGGAAAAAAAAAGAGCGTTTGGATGAAAAAGAGAAAAACCAAAAGACAAAAAAAGGATTTTTCAAACTTGTAAAGAGGCGAAGAGTGAAACAAACATTTTGATAATGATTGAATTTTACTTGAATCCATGTGGTCAGTCATGCTACAGTCTGTGGTATGTGAATGTAGATACTTTTTGTATTCTTGCTAATAAAAATCTGAAAACATTTCTGCTTCTGTCCTCAAACCACCTGAAAGTCGGGAAATTGATTTTTCTCACAGCACTTGTGCAAGAAAAAAAGAGCAGCTACGCTCTGTGAGCATCTTCAGAGTGTTTTTATGTTAATGAAGAGCTTCTTTTTGCAGCGATTCCCCAAAGCATTCAAAAGATTAAGTAGCTTCTTAAATTTGCAATCATATGCTGGATTGTCCTCCAAAGTGTTATTGCAGATCACTCACTTTTCATTATAGCTTCCCTCAAAGAAGTTCACCGCTTCACTTAGTTTGTTTTTTTCAGCTCTGATTAAAAGTCCACTCTGACGTCGCAGTGAGACAAACCTGAGCTCCTCTCGTAACGGATCCACCTGATTGCTTCCACCGTAAAATGAGTACGAGCGAACGCAACCAAAGAGAATTAATCAATTAAAAACAAGAGGATACACTTAATTACCTACATCAGTCAAAGGGAAAGTGAAGAAAGGGGAGTGAGAAGGAGGAAATCAGAGTGATAATCTACCTCAGGCGATGTTTTCCTCCACGATGAAATCCATTTCCACCGTCACAACAAACAAACAAAGACCCAACTCTGAAATCTCCGGCGTTTGCTCACCTGCTGGGCGGCATTCGACGGTGAAATTGCACCGAAGACGAGCCTCTAATGTCGTCTGGGTTTAAGTTTTTCACATAAATACGTTTGTATCCTGCAGCATGCTGAGCAGAACACTTCAATCACTCACAGGGGATTTCTTTCTAATTAGTCTCTCTTTGTTTTAACATTCAGAGTCCACGAAGGCTTTGCAAATCTTCAGGTTACTGCGTCTTGCATCATGAAACACTGTAAACCCCGACTGGATATTACAGAAACAGTTTTTCACCTTCAGACTAATTCATCATCCCGCAGTTCGATTTTCTGTGACCGTCTTGAAAACTTTGAACAAGTGAGAGACAAAGGATGCTGCTACAATCACAAAAGTGCCAAATAACTATTTGATCAAAAGACTAAACAACACTTTTTGGTCTCACTTCTCTGTCAAACTTTGTCTGATTCTCCCTGTTGGAACTTTAAACTATTAAGCTTCTTCAAGAGATGTGAGCTGTGACTTTTCACATCCCTCACCCTTATATTTTTTGATTTATTCAACTTTGTTCACCAAAAAAAATCCATTGAAATGAATGGAGGACTTGAGGATTACTGCCTTCAACTGCTTCAACTTTGAGATGCTAAATCTTCAGCATACTTTTACATACAGGCTTAATTTTTCCTTTGAAATGTTCACAAATCTTTCAACTATCTCTGAATGATTCAACTTTTTTGAGACTTCATTGTTCAAGACCGAAGATACCTCACAAAAAAGTCCACAAACTTCACTCCACAGACATAAATAAGGAACTAGAACATTCCCTGGCTTCTCCTGCTTCTACCAAACGGGATATTTTAGAAAATGACTGGACCATTTGGTCGCTTATTTGCCAAATGTGAGACAATAATGTTATTTCTGCTAAGTGTCGTTCTTGACCATGGTCACATTTTTGCCAATAGAGGCGTAAAAACACATCACAGTGTTCATCAGAGTCTTAGGATTTTCACAGTTTAATCTTTTATCTGATAGTTTTTGTTATTTTGTTGAAGCAGCAGGAGGAGATTCAGACCCTTATAACATCAAATCACATCAAAAATCGCAAAAACAATACTTCTACATTGCATTATTATTCAGGCTGAGACAATATACTTTCTCCTGATTTGATTATTTTGCGATTTTTTAGGTGCTGATTCAATTTAAATTGCAATACCAACGATATTGTAGATTTTTGCTATTTTTGGTTCACTTTTTTAACATCAGCGAAAAGGTTAAATGATTGTGATTTTTCTTTTTTTCATGAGCGAACGTCACGTCACGTTACCAGGTCGATAGTGGAAGAAAGCATTTCGCACTCTACTGGAGAAAAGCGGTTACTGTTTTTTTTTCAGCGCAGCTTATACGCAGTAAAGTGGAGCATTTATATTTGAAAAATAAATCGATTTGGACCAAAAAAAAATTAAAATCGTGAGGTAAAAAATCCTGATAGTTATGTGAATCAATTTTTTCTCCCACCCCTAATTATTATATCCTGAAGTGTAAGTTTAAAGGTAAAGTAACATAAAACTATAACTTCTACTTCAACTTACTCTGCTCATACAAAAGTTTACACACTTACTCTACTTCTTTGGCTACTTTTATTTCTGATTTCTTCGTTTTCAGCTTTGTTTAACTACTTTCTGCCTCCAGTTTCAGTATTTCAAAGCATCGCTGAAAGGAAATCCGCTTCAAAGGTTGGCAGCTTTAAAATCTCCAACAAAAGAATCGAACGATGAGCATTAAGGTGAGCTGGTAGAGCTGGAAGCGCGCTCGTTTAGGAGGGTAAAACATAAAAGCAGAAGACAACAGCTTTAATGAGTAGATTCTTCTAAGAATAAAGCTCCAGCTGAGCTCCTGTAATACGCTGATGATGCGGCGCTCTCCCTTAAAGCCGCAAAGACTCCGTCGGCTCCAGCTGATGTTCTGCTGCAGCTTAAACCAGATAATGTGGAAATAACCCCGCGCCGCACTCGTGAGCCGGGCTGAGAAAGAGGACGAAGACGAGAAGACAAATAAGGAGAAAGACGCGAGGGAAGAGAGCGAGACTGGGAGGGCATTAGAGAGAGAAAGAGCGAGTGGGAGGGAGGGAGACGGAGAGAGGGAGATAAGAAGAGGATCAGGGAGAGAAAGCCCGGCAGTGATTTGGTCTGTGTATACGTCTCGCTCCGGAGCTCCACATGTCAAATGGGTTGGACCTGCGCTTCTCTCTCAGGGCCACGAGTTTGTCTTCCTCTACGCCCCTCGATTTCCAGCCGAGCAAAGTGTGTTTTTCCACTCGGCATTAGGGGATGATTCAGTGGGTCTGCTGCGGTTTACCCTCAGCAGGATTAGAGCTGGGAGCCTTCTTATTATCTTCCACAGTTTGAGCTCCGTCGTCTGTTAGAAAGAGCAGTGGAGCTTAAGACAAATTACCCCCTCAGTGCCTTTCGGATGGCACAGCTCTGGTCCGGAAATGGCCCCGGGAGAAACTGGCGACTGGGCAAATAGGACGGAGGAGGAGAAGGAGGATGTGATTGGGCGTCTGAGAGAGTTTGAAGGGTTTGTTAGGGTTTAATTTATGCTGTAGGATTGGACAAAGTGTAGAGGAGGGCACCGAGGAGGAAAGAGACAAGAGGACAGAAGCTCTATACGCTGACAAATGCTCCTGACAAGAGATTTATAGAGAGGAGTGATGGGAGTGAGGTCACGGCGAGCACAGATCCTGCTCATGTCGCAGGAAGAAAGACTGACAGAGCCACTGAAGAGTTCGGTAACCTAGAGAATAACTTTTACAAAATGATAAAACTCAAGACTGGGATGCAAAAATAGAATCAGAAACTTGTTCTTCTACGGCAAAGACTCTCTCACCAGTGAAATCATCAGCTTTAGTTATCACTTTTTCACATTATGAAGCAAAACGAACACAGTTTCAACCTCCTGCTCACATTTTCTGATCATTACCTTCTTAGAATCTAGTTGAACTTTGTGTGAAAGAGAAGAAGCAACACTGAGGATGTGAAATTGAGGGCGGTTTAAATTTAACCACACTGGAAAAACGAGAGGAAAAAGTCACAAAGTGCAGCTGCTAAATCGATTTAAGAAGTTGCAAAATTCAAGAAGTTACAAATATTGGCAGTCATAACTTCATGGTTTAAAGTGGCATAATGAAGAAAACTAAACCTCTCTACTTTATTTTGAAGATTTGGTCCAAACAAAAACATCCTGAACCTGTGAACTTAAAACTTTGTGCAACAGAGTCCAATGATGCTGAACTTCCACTGAATCTGTGTCCAGTTTTTTGACCCTCAGTTGTGTTTTTTCAGCCTCTAAAACCTCATGAGTGTCTTATTCTGCTTTTTGGAAATACATGCATTGCTGCAGCATCGAGTAAAGAAGTTTAAGAACATATTCTGTATGAACATAGTCTCTGTGACGATGGCATTACCCATTTGTTTCTGATACAGACTTTGAAGTCCATTGCCGGGGTCACACAACAGAAGCTTTACTCAAACCAACTCAGTGTTTCCAACAAGAAAGTAGCTATTTGCGATACTAGAAGTCTCTTAATGATGCATCATCTAATTTGCATGATCAAGCATTTACATGTAATTAGGGGGAGGAATAACATCTTGGAGGAAACAAAAACTGAGTAGAAAAACAACGTAACTAGCACTACAGCTGAACATTTTGGAACCTTAAGCCTCGTTTCCACCAAGCAGATCGGTTCAATTCGTCTCGGTACGGCACGAATTTGGTGGCGTTTCCATAGACCAAAACCGGGACGGGTCCCCTTATAAGTGACCCGTACCGCTCCACTTCTCAGTACCCTTCTGTTGGGGTGCCAAGCCGCTCCAAACTGGCCCCAGGGGTGGGGCTATAATCACTGCAGTACGTTGATTGGTCAAAAGATCGGTAACTTCCTGTGTGACAGCGGTAATACAGAACAACACACAACCCCGCACGCAGCCTTTCCTGAAACAAAAGCCTCGTTTCCACCAGGCAGTCTGGTACGGATCAGTACAGTTTGGTAAGGGTCAGATCAGTAAAGCCTGATCCTGTGCGCGTTTCCACAGCCAACCGTACCCTGCTTGATGGGCCGGACGTCGAGAGCCGCATCAGCTACGTAACGCGTGACGTCACTGCAGCGCTCTGAGCGCGACACAGTCTACCCCGCGAATAAATGCAAGGAAAAGGAAATTTGTGGCATTGTAAACAAAAAGAAAGATGGAGGACATCCAGCAACTCTTCTACTGTGTGATCAGCTGTGGCTCTTTATTCCATAACGCAGTGAAGCTTTGTTTCAGGACAGGCTGCGTGCGGGCTTGTGTGTCGTTCTTTATTACAGCTGTCACTCGGGAAGTTACCGATCGTTTGACCAATCAACGTACTGCAGTGATTCTAGCCCCACCCCTGGGGCCGGTTTAGTGCGGCTTGGCACCCCGACAAAAGGGTACTGAAAAGTGGAGCGGTACTGGACGCTTATTAGGGGACCCGTCCCTATGGAAACGCTACAAAATGCGTGCCGTACCGAGACGAACCGACCCTATCCGCTTGGTGGAAACGGGGCTAAAGCTTCACTGCGTTATGGAATTAAGAGCCACACGCTGATCACAAAGTAGAAGAGTTGCTGGACGTCCTCCATCTTGCACTTTGTTTACAATGCCGCTAATTTCTTTTTCGTTGCATTTATTTGCGGGGTACACTGTGTAGCGCTGCAGTGACGTCACAATGTTACGTAGCTGACGCGGCTCTCGACATCCGACCCATCAAGCAGAGTACGGTTGGCTGTGGAAACGCGCACAGGATCAGGCTTTACCGATCTGACCCGTACCAAACTGTACTGATCCGTACCAGACTGCCTGGTGGAAACGAGGCTTTACAGTCACTAAGACCAGGCCAGATGATCTTTGGGCCAGATCAGATACAAAAGCCTCCTTTTGTTTCTGGAAAACCAGATCATATGACTCTTGATTAAGCTGGTAGTTGAAAACTGACATAACGAGCAAAGGTCAAGATAGACACTCATTACAAATCATAGTCAACACAAAGGCAAATATGAACTGACTGTTTCAAAGGCCTGAAAGTCCATATGTATTGTTTTGTGATTTGATATGGAAGAGGAACATTAAAAAACTGGATATCTTTTAACAAAACTACAATTGTCAGAAAACCTGTTAGTCAGAGTAACTATAGTCAGACAATCAGGAAGCCCATTAGTCATTTGAAGGCTAGTTAGTCAGAAAGACAGACAGTCCTTTAGTCAGAAAGCCAGTTATTCAAAAGGTTAGTCAGAAAATCAGAGGGGTTGTTAGTCAACAAGCTTCCAGTGTAACGGCCTTCTGAGAATAAGGTGGATTGGTCAGAGGATGATATTTTAAAAAGAACTCAGTAGCAAAGTATGAAAACAAACACTTTAAAAATGTTTTATCAAAGGTTAATTTATAGTTCTACCAAGACTTGTAAAGTAGCAACAAAGACATTTACATGCACTTAATCAGTGCTTAAAAACTATCTTATGAGTTTAAAAGCTTGGACATTAATTTGTATCTTTACCATTAAGTGTCTTATTTCACTCAGGTTGGAAACCTTTGTTTTCAGTCCACAGTGAACAATTAACCTAAACATGTGAAGGTTAAAAGCCCATTTTCAACCACGTTAGCTCATGAAAAAAAGTCAATTAGCATAATAATCTGTTTAGGACCAATCACTTCACCTGGGAAGGACGATCATGTCGTGCAGTGAACTGGCCATGAGCCAACGTCTGCAGGTTCCTGAGGTTTCTTTGCTTTAAATCAAATCCTGCACAGCATCATTTCTCACACCTCACACGACCGTCCGTCCCCCGAGGCCAAAGTCAAAGCAGCTTCTGTGCATCCTGTCACGCAGTCATGCAAACACCAGCTGTGCACACGCTCAGTACGAGAAAACACACGACAGATGTGGGACTCGCATGTAAAAGAGTGTGAAGGTTCATTAAATCACAACATGGTGCAGAAACTGACAACACAGCATGTTTCATGAATTAATGTTGATATAAGTGAGAATTGAATCTTATACAGACTTCACGTTCAGCAGTAAAGACTCCTGATGAATAATTGAGCAGATTTATCAAAACACATCCACAGAGCTGACATTTCTTTACTGTCCGTCCAATTAGTGCTCAGCAGGATCCTGGGGACGCAAAATCAAAGTCTGGCATTTTTTTAAGGGTCCTGTGTGTGTTTGACATTTTGAAAAATCAATATAAGAGTCTTTAAAGGGGCTGGCTCACACATCTGGAGCTTAAAGGGATAGTTCAGGTTTTAGCAGACGGGTCAGCTCCACCGCAGAGTTTAGCGATTTTAGTGTTTAACTCGAGGCCTCGAAGGCAGAAATTTGAGAGGTCACGTCCGAACGTCGCATCCTCAGGTGGAGCAGACGGTGGAGTTTTGAAGGGCACGCCTCAGGCTCCGTCCCGTCTCTGGGAGAGCGCGGGCTGTCATCATCTGTCCTGGATTACTGTGAGAAAACCGGGCGCGAGCTCGATGTATCACAGGAGCTGCCAGCGTACATCACTCATCGACGCGCTTCACGGAGATCTGAGCGTGTGAGTGAGGAGCAGCTGCGACTGTCTGGTTCTACCTGCCGGCTACTTAATCTACAGAAGAGGGTCTGACGGAGGGCGAGACTCCACAATGAAACACGGGGACGGGAAATCAGGCAAACGATGGAGGCTTTAAAACCAGAGAGGCTGAGTTAATGCAGGGGGCGGATTTGATTTTCGTATACTTGTAATTTTCTCTTTCACTAATGTTTGAGCTTTCATTGTATCAGACTTTTCTGCAGTTATTGTAACATATAACTGTATCTTTTCTCTCTGGATGTCCCTGTTAACTTTTTTTAAAAACGTCAGAAAGTTAATTTCAAATTGAATTTCAGACAGTTTGACTGCAGCATTATTAATTCTGAGAACTCAAAAACCAGCTTTTGAAGCCCAACAAGTAAAACAGCAGATAGCAGATTTGTTTTCTCGAGATCACAAAAAAAATTAGTCGTTATCTTGAGAAAACAGAGCAAATATAATGTAGAAAACCAGGCCTTTAAGGGCTTCCATATTGTGCAGATACCATCAATTTCTCATTTGGGCTCCTTGCTATTTTGGTGACAAGATAATCAGCTTGAGCTCCTGGAATAATTTGTGCACCATTCATGATAGTTTTATATGTCCCATAACAACATAAGGATCTTTTTTACACAATTATGCCTTTACAATAAGAACTTTTATTAACTCATGCGCATGAGAAACTAATACCGTCCTCCAAAAAGGATTTTTGCACATGGAACGATAACATACATACAATTAAACTGTCTTGTGCACACATTTTCTTATGCAAGCAAGACATGTAGCTTGTGCACACAATATAAACAAGATAAGAATCACCACTTCAGGGTCCGTTTTCAAATATATGAGAGCTTTATTTTTTGCACACAAGATAATAATCTTGTGCTCATATTATAGTTAGTTTGTATGTACTCAAGTTGATTATCTTTTGCGCACCATTGACTGTATATAGAATGGACAGCGTGGCTCCGCCTGTCACCGTTCTATGTTTTTAAAGTAAAAAAAACCCGTTTCTCTAGCCGCCATTGTGCAGCCAGAGTCTGCGCAGTAGAGAATTTCCGGTGGAGCCAAGTAAAAAAGAGAAATAAAAATATTTATTTCTTCTTCTTCAGAAGGTTTAGTCTCCTTTTGACTCTTTCCCAAAGTTTCTTATATCCCCGATAAAAACTACTCACAAAACTTCTTAAAAAGACATTTCAGTTTTTCTCTACTCACCTGCCTGATGCAGCGTCCGAGAGGCAACCCGAGCGCAGGGGCCGCGCACGTGATATACAGGTGGATGATGTAGTGATGAGAAGTTCGGCTCTTTTCAGAGATCCGGCTCTTTTGGCTCAGCTCACAAAGACGATCCGACTCTTTCGGCTCCTGAACGGCTCTCAATTTTTGGTCGTTTGTAGCCATGTATTTTACCTCAACTTTGCAAAAACTGTTTTTTGTGTTGAAAACCTTTTGATGTGCGGTTTATTAATAATCCTTATAACTGCCTAATTTTTTAAAATATTTTTTTTCTAATATAGCTTATTTCTAGTTACTATCTTAAGTCTTTGTTATTGTAGTAAAAATGATAATGGTAGCGGTAATGATAATAATAATAATTATGATGATTATTATGATTATTATTATTATTATTGTTATTATTATCATTATAGCTAATTTTTTAGCTTATTTTTCTTTATCTCATTTGTTTTTTTAATTTATTTTCATTCTACTTATTATACTTATTATTATTTTATTTCATTGTTGCATCTTTTGCACTTGGAATGTTTGTGAGCTGCTGTGACGTGGAAATATCCCCCATGGAGGATCAATAAAGATAATTCTATTCTATTTGTGCATTTATTCTGTTACAAAATCCTTCTTAGTTTTGTTCAGAGATGGCAAAAGTACTCACACTCTTTACTTACGTAGCAGTACAAATATTTGTGTAAAAAAAAAGACTGGTAAAAGTAAAAGAACTAATTCAACTCCTCTACTTAAGTAAAAAATAAGAAGAAAGTAAGAAAGTACACATTCGCAAGCGTTTTTAAGTGGGAGGGGCTTAAACCCTTAACAAGTCTGATTTTATTTTTGGAGGCATTCTTTTGTAGTTTTTTTGGACATTTGTAAATCGTTTCATTGCACTTTGAGGCCAGCAACCGACTTAAAAACCATCAAACCTTTTTTTTTTTCTACTATGCCTGTGTTTTTCTTCACTGGTTTTTGAAACTGGGAGAGAACCCAGTAACATGCTCTTTTAACACTCGCTCTCTCTGACACTTAACCACAGTCTTGCATGAAGCCTCACACTAACCATATAAGACTTCTCCCAGCAAAGCGAAGCATTACACTTCACCTCTGACTCCGCAACGCTCCAACCAACCGACTGCTACACGGTCGAGAGAGAGTCCGTGTTGTGGCCGTGTTGTGTCGTGGCCTCTGTGACCGAGCGCCGGTGATGAATGTGAGGAAGAACAAACTCCCTCTGCAAAGACTAAAGGGAAGTTTTGTCATTATATCTCCAATTTCAAGTCACATTAAACCATTTGTGACCTTTATTTCTTGCCCAGGAGGAGTTATTACCACAGTTATTTTAAGTTATTTCCCCCACACAAGTCTCCAGCTGTTACAGATCTCGCTTAAAGGCACCACGGCGATCAAATAACCTTGAAAACCTAAACCGAAGCGTGTTTTTCTGCAGGAGGTTGATGTCAGGCGGAGGGTGGATTTAGGAAGAGAGAAAAATCGTGAGAAAGCATCTTCTGGGGTCAGAGCGAGCACAGAACAGCATGATGCATATTCCCAGGATTAGACACATTTGTTTTGAGTTGAGTATGACCTCCTTTAATCCGTCATGCCGCCTCTCCAGCCTCCCTGGTGCATTCATTAAGGCCGAGAGGCGTAAACAGATCGATGGCAGCAGAGCAGGTGGAAAATGGAGGCTCAAACAGGGTCAGACGCAGTCGCTCTTTATGTTTAAAAACACTGGAAATAATCAGAAAATGTGTGTGTGAGGCTGAAGGAGAGGTTACAGTTTGCCTACATCATACATATAGATTGAAAAAGTGACATTTACCACAAGTTCTGCGACATTGAGGTTTTCTCTCTGCAGGAGTGTCTGCAGACTATTATTAACTTTATCCTCTGTTTTCTCCTGTTCTGCAGTCAGATGAGATAATAACAGGCTTGTTTAGCGTTCTTCAAATAGTTTTCCACGTCTGTGCCCTTAAAAGGGGAAAGCTTCAGAGTACACACTTCCTGTTTAAGAGGAGTGAAGAAAGAAATAGGAAAACACTGAGCTCGAAGTGGCATTATGACTTTCCTGCATGTTCCTGCAGTGTTCACTCCAGTACATGCAGACGTACAGCATCACGTTTAAAGCTGGTGGCTGTGCAACCAGAAAGCAACAAACCAGAGCTGGAAATTAATTCAGACATCCATTAAATTTCATTTCAATGTGCCTTTGATGGTTAAATGAGAAGTTAAGATGTCACATCCTTAAAAAGATGCTGTTTATCACCAACTGCAGCAGAAATAATCAAATGCACACTTTCAAAAAATTAAAATTTTCAAGTTATTATGTTTTTGATTTATAATTTTCTGAGCTAGAAAGTTGTCCAAGTGGGAGTTTTATTAATTTTGATGGGGTTAGTGATCCCACCAGATCCAATCAAGATGGAAATTTGTTTTTTTTTATTACATCAAACACTGGTTTGGGGAGTCTTGAAGTAAATGTGTACGTATAAAAATGTGAGTCTGTGGGGACTAAACTGCTTGTAATGACAAATTTGGACCCCATAAAGTTTTACACACATCCATTATGAAAGCAGACGCAGCCAAATGTCTATAAGAGTAAACAAGTCGGATACGAGCCAAAAAAGTGTGTTTGTGTGTAAAATTACGCGTTTGTTTTTATGACAATGTGAGGACTACTTCTCCAGTGGTGACAAATCAGGAAGCCGTCAAGTTTTACGGACACACACTTTATCTACAGAGAGAGTTTATGTGTGTTTGAGTTGTATAAAGTGTGCGTGAGTCAAAACGCACAGCTGTGTTTGAGGTGGTTTTGTTTATTTGAGAATACAGGGACACGAAACTGAGCAAAACATTCCTGGCGTTAGCGGCGCGTCATTTCTTACTCTCTTCTCCTAATCTGTACTTTCCATTAAAACCGAAATGACCAAAAATAACTCAAAATATTTTGCGTTGTTTAAAAAGTTGTATTTGTTTTGATGCTGATGTAAGGACTTGACCCCTAATGGTGAAATATTGTTGGACCCCACAAAAAATAAAACATTCAATTTTTGTTTGGTTGCATCTAGACATATCTTACTTGGGCATATTGCTTCTTTTTTAAGAAAACATTCATGGTGCAAAGAGGGAAAATTGCATCCTAGTTTGTAGATTAGTGGTGTGCGATTCGGTACCAAGTTAAAGGGCCAGTATCACTGATATCAATACCAATAAAGATACTTTGTGCAAACAAAAGCAGCTCATCAAAATTAATCAAGAATATCACACAACCACTAAAACTAATGTTTCTGTTCATGAAAGAAAATGAAAAACAAATTTTTTGACTAGAAAAAAAATCATGCACTTTATGTTGTTTTTTTTCTGCTTTGTTGTAAAACAGTAAACTGGAAAATTCATGTACAACACAAAATATAATACTCCAGCATTAAATATATCTTTTTGATCAAACAGCTTGGGAATACCAGCAGATCAAATATTACGAAAACAGAAAAATAAAAATATTTAGGAAATCAGCACTGTACTGATCATTTTAAAGTTAATTTTAAGTATTGATCTCATCACGCAAGTATTGATCAATATTGATACCAATGTTGGTATCGATGTATTGATATTTTAGATTGAATTGCCCATCATTATCATAGGTTAATATGTTGTCTCTCTCTCATTATTATCGTTAAAGTTTGAAGAAGTTATGAATAAAATAAGGAGAACCCAAATTTCTTTTCCCAGTTAGAGCAGCACCCATAATCCTTCTGGCCAATTAGGAGAATGCAGATTTAAGACATTAACCCTGTGGTGCATAGTGGTCACTACAGTGGACACCAATTTAAAAGTTATTTACTCCTAAATTCAACGGTTCATGTGGTGGAAATTCATATTAGCCTGTGTTAGGATATTTTTATTCTTCTTAGGGCCTGAAAAATGTTTTCACTTCTTTTTCCAAATATATATATTTTCTTTTTAAAAAAGGTATAGACAAACATTTGAGGGTAAAACAGTGTTATAACTATAAATTATTTAGTGTTAAAATGGATGAAAGAGACTTAAAATGTTTTGCAAAGCATTAAAAGATTATTCTTGAAATTACCCGAAAGAAAAAAGAAAAGGAGACAAACAATAGAATAAGTCATATTTACATTAAGTTCACACTGTTTTAAGTTAAATGCTCAGTTACAAATATTTGAAAAAAAAAAAAACAGGAAACTTTTTTTCATGCTTTAAGACAAATAAAAACACTCAAGGGAAAAATCCTGACACTGACTTTAATAATTCATGCATCAGAGGGTTAAGTTAATTTTAAGTATAAATCTCATCACGCAAGTATTGATCAATACTGATACCAACGTTGGTATCGGTATATCAATGTTTTAGATTGATTTGCCCTTTATAGGTTCATATGTTGTCTCTCTCTCATTATTATAGCTGAGAAAATGTTTGAAAAAGTTATGAATAAAATGAGCAGCACCCTTAGGAGAATGCAGATTTATAACATTAATGCATTGACTTACTTTTGAAAATGGGGTTATATCCATTTCTTATAAAGTCTAAGTTGATCCTGAAGGCAGATAAACATCAATCAAACTCTGTCGACCCAATATGCGATGTCCCCGTTAAGGAACCACAAAGACAAATTATTTTTTCCTGACTGAGACAAACCAACTCTTCAAAGCGAAGAGGAAATCAACAATGAGCTCAGAGGAAGCAGAAACAAGATTGTGTGCGGTTTTCGAGTCTTTTCAGGGACCAGAGATGGGGACAGACGGGCGAGCTGATGACTTTGACACAGGGGGATTTCAGAAAAACGGCTGGCCTGGCGCTTTCTCCACAACTGATGGATTAGACAAGCTGGAGCAGGGCTGCACAAAAAAGCCGCCCGACTCCCGCTGAGCAAGTGCAGGTGTTTGCATCTGTGTTTGTGTGGATAGTTTTGCTT
The DNA here is from genome assembly GCA_008086565.1 of Thalassoma bifasciatum. NCBI lineage: Eukaryota > Metazoa > Chordata > Actinopteri > Labriformes > Labridae > Thalassoma > Thalassoma bifasciatum. The sequence continues at coordinate 45,177 of RPOG01002396.1, forward strand.
GTCTGCTTTTATGATTGTGAGCATGAAAAATGCACCGCTTGCAGGAATGAGCTCGCAGGCCTGTGTGATGATGGCACAATAAAGGTTTTCTGCAGTCAATACTCCCGTATAGTCCAATAATTTGCACAGAGCCATGCATCGCTGGGAACCATCTGAATCAATAAGCGGGTAAATAAATTAAAGCGGGTCGAGGAAATTCATCGCCAAATGGTAAAAACATCAGTGGAATGGAGGGAGCGAGCGCTTTGCAGGATTAATTTCAGTTTATGCTGCTTTGAACTATCAAAACACACAACACTGTCAAAGCGTGTGTATGTAAAGGGAAGCAAACTAAATCCGGAGACTTGGTGTGAAATATGCAAATGTAGGATCCCGCCTCCTGCAGCAGAGGTCGTCTCCTCCCAGTATCGATCCCACCGCGTTCATTTCTGAGCCGTGTCACCTCTGACAGCTGATAATCTGTCCAACAAATCTCATTAAGAAAGAAGCTAATTTAAGGATGAGGTCTTTCCTGTGAGACAAACACACTCAGACTCCCTCATGGGACCGAAGAGGATCAATGCTGCTCATGCTGGGTTTGGGAGCTTTTGCTGAATTAAGGAAAGAGTGTGAACAAGTTTGAGATGGCATCTTTAGAAGCTGCAAGAAACTGAAGAAATTTCGCTTTACAGCTGTGTTGAGAAGCGTGGTACTTTCAAGGAATGAGGCGAGCTGTTTGGACTGTTTCTTACTGCATATTTTGGTTAAACAGTGTGTTTTCTTTTTTTTCTTTTTTTTTTTTAAAAGACTTCTTATCACATGATGTTATGACACTTTCTTAAGCTGATTTATAGAATTTTGGTCATCCTACCTGATGAGACAGGATGACCACACATCATACACAAGAACATCTTCATCACCTGATGCAGTTGAAACATCAATGATCAGGAAACCCGGTACCTGTCACGGACATCAGACGAGCTAAGAGTGTGCTGTTACATACCTGAGATGTTGGATGTTGTCCTAGTGTTGTCAGACAACAGTACGTGTGGTTGCATCGCTTCAGCAACCAGTGGCCAAAATAAACCAAATGTGTCTCAGGTTCAGTTTGGTTCAGTCCTGGCCGCTTCCTCGTAGGCCACCATTGTTGTTCACGCCGCAATAACGTCTGGGTAGTGACGTCATATGGTTGCACTGGGCTGGATCTCATACAGGATCATATAAGTCCTGGAGCGGACTTCAGTGGTTTCCAGAGGAAGTTTTGTGGGTTTGTGTTGGAAAATAGTCAGCACAGCATTTGGCTTTAGTCTCCGTTTATAATGACCCACACCTGTCAGCTCTTTCATCAGCATGGGCCGGCTAAATGCAGCAAATGCTTCTGGGGAGAAGTGGCCAGAACATAGCCGCGGCTCCATGGGAAGTTGTTTACGCCCACAAGTGATTTCCCACATCTTCCTTCTTTTCTTGTCTTTTGGGAAGCTGTGCAGACTAACATCAGTCTCCTTGTTTCCTTTGGACTGAAAAGTGCACCCAAAAGCAGCCACGTGTGGCATTATTATGTTTTTTTCCCTCCTCAAACCTCGTGACTTACGGCGACTAGTAGTGAGTAAACGGCCAAATCCAGATGCTCTGCACCAAGCAACCAATCTACGTCATCAACCCAGAATGCATTGCGGCAGTAAAACAATGGCTGCGCCCGAAGGATAGAAACTGTGTTTTAAACTGTATTTTTTTTTAAAGAAAAACCAATTTGTTATGTCTTTTAACAACAAATTCTAGTTTCAGACAAACATTTAAGCATATTCATGCCTGTTAGTCCTTACAGTCGGGGATCCCTTTAAATAAAACCTAAAGGTAAAGGTGATGCTTGTTTAGGGGAAGATGAGCAGGTGAGGAGCATGAAGAAAAACGTCTTTTATGCCGTGGAGAGCGATACATCAGCCTTCCCTCGACAGTGGACTCTGAAAAGGTTACATAAACGTCTGGAGTTTGGCGCCCAGCGGGACGCCTCTTTCAGGACACTGAAAAGGACGAGTGGGCTTGTCTGAGGGCCGATCAGGTCAGAGCGGAGGAGCAGCGATTACAGGCGCAGTGGGAGGAGAGGTTGCCGTTCTGAGTGGACGGCCAAGAATGAAAAGCTGGCCGGGATGTCGGGTGTCAGGGGAGGTTACCTGACGTTTGATGGGCTGAGAGGGAAAGGAAACAGGCGCCGTGAAATAAGCCAGCACTCCAGTTTGGACAATTGAGCCCCTGCTGCAGCTTCAACGTCAAGACTGAGATGTGTCTGAGGAGGTCGAGGTAAGTGAGGACGCTCGGTGAAGGGCTGTTATTTAAAGACTAACACTGGGGGCTTTCAAACTCTACGTAAGTAAGAAACTGTTATACAATCAAAGCTGTGAAAAACAGAAGGTCTACTGCCGTGTCAAGAGGAAGTCTTTACCAACTAAAGGTTCAGCCAGCTCAACTTTCCAACTTTTATTCTTACTTATTTTAACTTTTTCAAATCAAGATCAAAGCATCGTGGATAAAGATATGTATTCAAAAAGTCAAAGTAAATAAGTATTCTGGGGCTTGATGGTTTATTCATCAATTTGCACCAAGATTCTGACAAAAGTGGGGAATGAAAGAGTTTTTGGTCAATCTATTTGTCGTTCAGAGTTAATAAATAAATGCTGGAAAATAAATGATGTCCTTGAAAATGAATGTTTTCCTCTTTCGCCACCTTTCATTATCCAACTTTTAATCTATTTTGTCTCTGTTGAAGAGTTTTATCTGCTTTATATTCAAACGCCACTGAATGAATTTGACTTCATTATGTGTGAGGATGTGAATAATAGCCGTTTGGTTCCAGAGTTCATGACTCTGCTCTTTCCAAACTGCTTACTGTTTGTTTGCTCTTCTCGTTGTCATCTGGAAAGACGGACGCCGATCGCCGGTTTACTCTCCAAACCACAAAGGTCAGACTGAAACAAGCCACTCAGCTCTTCTGGGGTTTTCAGAGCAGCTTCTGGAAAGACTCCAAGACCAATGTGTGTGTGTGTGTGTGTGTGTGTGGTTTGTAAACACATTTTTAATACATGAAAATGTAGTTTTACTGACATTATTCATGCATCCTGGATCAACAGATTGATTTGAGGACTGGATGGTTGATGACTCTGTCAGGACGGTTCCTCGGTCTGGTCGAGAGTATAGTAAATAAGTCATTTGCCTGTTAACAACTCATGATTTAAAATGAAATTAAAGGCTCTAAATGGGTTATTTCAAAATTATACCTCACAGTATATGTCATTGGGTCAGATTTTTTCCAGAGCAGTGATCCGCAACCTGTGGGCTGTGGCCCCCTGGTGGGCCATGGAGATATTGCAAGTGGGTCGCCTAAGCATTTCCAAAATAGTCTCAATTGTAATGAAGGGTTAATATATAAAATTTCAAATATACAGAATAATGTTGGAAATATTAAAACTTGGTTACGTTTTTAAGGATGTTAAACATGTTCAAAAGTCCTGTAGGAAGGCAAGTAAAGCCCGAATATGTAACATGACCACAAATTTAGCAAAGACCTGAAATACAATTTTGAAAAGGATGCAATAAAACCTGAAATATGATAAAACAAATGTTGTATAACTCAACAATGTAATCACTGACCCCAAATTTAACAAGTTGTTACATTGTGGACGAACGGTTATTACGTTTCAGGCCCAGCATCTGTTACATTATTGACCAGTTATTAGATTTTGGGTTTTTTTTTCTTACATTTTGGGTCTTTTTTTTTAAAAACTAAATCTAGCTCTAACAAAGCATTTTACAGCTTTTGTAATTATAGGGTTGGAAGTGGGCAAGGAAAATTTTTGAAATTTAATCGTGGGCCCTGAATTGGAAAAGGTTGGGAATCACTGCTCTACAGGACTTGATACTACAAGACCCAGAGAGACACCCTGCAGTGTCATTGGATGCTGAATGTCTTTACAGATCCAACAACCAAGCGACAAACTCACAAAGCTTGTAAACTTTTCTTCCAAATTTGGGTAAATCCATTTTCAGCGCGTTGATCGAATTTTTTTTCTGCTGAAAAGTTTTTCTTGGATTAACTTTGTAGCAAACGTTGGACACAGGAGCTGGACATGCAGCAGTTTTACCTCAGAGATCTGTTCAAACTTTAGAGTCTATGAATGAAATGAAGAGCCAGGTTACGTTTGCTCTGCTTGGTGAGGTAGGAGTTTGTAGATGAGCACTGGTAGGACACAACCAGGATCCACTTGTTGCTCAACTTCTGGACTCTAAACTACGCTACAAACTTAGTTTACAAAGTTTGATTATTGTAACCTTTACCCCACATTACCTGAGCCCTAACTCTGCTTCCTATAAAAAGTTGTCTTGTTTAAAAGAGTCACATCCTTACAACAGTGGGTGATGTTGCTCATGGGAAACAGTCTTCGTACCAGCCAGTTATTCTGTTGGACATTTCATTCTGATGAAAAAATCTGAGTTTTACAATTATACGTGTTGGCAGAGTACACAGATGGACCAACTTTGTCTCATTTAGGATTTGGTTGTGTTATAAAAAAGTTTTGCTCAAAGATTCATGATTCTCTGAGGAAAACTCTCTTTGTGTCCTGATCTCTTATCTTTGGTCATGATTTATTAAGAAATGCCTTTTATCAGCATTTCTTTGTGCTAAAAATTGAACATCCTTCTCAGTCCCTCCAGAACAAACTCCCAAGACATTTTGATCTCCTGCCTTTCCATTAATGTGTTGTGAGGCTCTAATTTGTAGTTTTTTTTTTTGTACTTTAAAGTGTTACAGGGTTTGAAAAAGTACAGCCTAGTCAGTCTGTCTTTACTTTAGAAAGCGTTTCATGAATAAAGTTTATTTTCTCAACCTATTTCAGGGACATTTTTATCCCGAGAGCTTAAGGTGTCATCTCTCATTAGTGTGTTTTGTCTGCGCTGTGTTTAAACATCATAAAAGATTTAGCCGTTTGATGATACCAGAGAGATAAAAGCTGCAAATCCTCAAATTGGAGAAACCAGAACCTCACAAATGTTTTGCATTTTTGATGTGATAAGGTACTTCAAAAGGACTCATTCATTATTCAAAACTGTTGAATATTTTTTTGTTCTTTTAAAGCATGAACATCGTGGGAAGGTTACAGAAAACGGCGGAGCAAGGTGAAGCTTGGGGAGAGGTTAAAGAGACGCAGAAGGAACAATCACAGGAACAAACGTCGAAAAGACAGACACACCACTCCAACAAGAGAGCGACGACTTACACAAGCTGTCCAAATTTCTAATTAAGCCTTCTCTTAACGGGGATCTCGACAAACCCTCCTCTGAGATTAACAGACACTGACGGGCGCAAAGAGACAGACGAGGTGGGAAAAGGAAAAAACGTCTATTAAATCAGTAATTAAGTCAGACTGAAAGAGTCAATCGAAGAGGTAAAAACGAGGAGAATCCCGGGGCAAAAAAAGGCAGCGAGTGTCAACAGTGTGATTAAAGCTTTGACGTGTAATTGCACGAGGGAATAACGGTACTGTCGGGCGTCAGAGGGATTTCCAGGAGAGACGCTGAAGGGAGAGGATGGGAAACGGCAGCGTGTTCAAATCCTGGAGCTCAGGGAGGAAGGAAGGCGGTGGAGGCGACACTTAAAGCAAACAATACTTAAGTTCAAAGAAAAGCAGGAGAGCCGAGCGAGGAGTGGAGTGCTGGCTGTTGATAAAGAGAACCATCTGTTGTTTATACTCCGCCGTTACCTCATGGGCATCCTCTGTGAAGAAAGAGACAAACACCAGGGAGACGTATATCCATTTAAAGTACCAACATCTCTCTTTCTCAGCGTTCCCAAACCTCCCCTTTGTTACCTTTTGAACCTTTTCCTGTGCATGTGTGAATTCATGCAATTAGCGGCAGTTTGGCCTCTCACGTGTGTGATTGTACAACAGATGTATCAGCTCAGTGAGTTCCCTCTTGGCGCATAACTGGAAGCCATTCAAGGTTTGTTTGGCCATCTGCCCTGCTATAGGAAGGTGAGAATATATGTGGCTCGAAGATCTGCTGCTGATGGGAACATGTTGGGTTAGTGTTTCTGTGGTGGATGACCAGAAGAAGAAAGTAATGAGCAGAGACACTAAATGTGTTCATAAAAGTCAAGTTAACATCAAGAAACTGGTCTAACCCGCATGGAAATAAATTGTATATACACTGCCTGGCCAAAAAAAAAGTCACCACCAAAAGAAAACCATACGCTCTAATATTTCGTATACATTCTCATGCTCCCTGAACCAGTCGTTCACAATTTGAGTCCGATGAATCCTGGCATTGTCGTCTTGGAATATGCCCGTGCCATCAGGGAAGAAAAAATCCATTGATGGAATAACCTGGTCATTCAGTATATTCAGGTAGTCAGCTGACCTCATTCTTTGAGCACATACTGTTGTTGAACCTGAGCAACTGCAGCAACCCCAGACCATAACACTGCCCCCACAGGCTCGTACAGTAGGCACTAGGCATGATGGGTGCATCACTTCACCTGCCTCTCTTCTTACCCTGATGCGCCCATCACTCTGGAACAGGGTAAATCTGGACTCATCAGACCACATGACCTTCTTCCATTGCTCCAGAGTCCAATTTTTATGCTCCCCAACAACTTGAAGCCTTTTTTTCCAGCTAGCCTCACTGATTAGTGGTTTTCTTAAAGCTACACAGCTGTTCAGTCCCAATCCCTTGAGTTCCCTTCTCATTGTGCGTGTGGAAATGCTCTTACTCTCACTATTAAACATAGCCCTGAGTTCTACTGTTGTTTTTCTTCCATTTGATCTCACCACACGTTTAAGTGATCACCGATCACCATCATTCAGGATTTTTTTTCCGACCACATTTCTTCCCGGAAGACGATGGGTCCCCACTATGCTTCCAGTTTTTAATAATGCGTTGGACAGTTCTTAACCCAATTTTAGTCGTTTCTCTCATTGAAACATTCTCTCATCTCCCAACTCATTGCACCAGTTGGGGTTAAATAACTTGTTTCCAGCTGAAAGATAATCGCCCATGCAGTAATTATCCAATAGGAGGCTCAAACCTATTTGCTTAGTTAAATCCAGGTGGCGACTTTTTTTTTGGCCAAGCAGTTTATCAAAGCTGGCTACACTTGGTTCTTCAATTTTATAAAAAAATTACTCCCAGCGTTTATTTGTCAAAACACACTTCAACACCCTGCGGTTAATTGGTGTTTTACGGTAGATGTGTTGCTGGCTACGATGTTTCGAGTTTCCCCATAAATATTGCAATAATCTTGATTTCATTCATCTTTTTTTAAACCATAATAGGTACAAATATGATGTTGTGACAGTCTGAGTTTAAACTATACTCATGAATAGAAAAGCAGCAAATCAATCAAATTAATCAAAACTTCTTGCAGTTTCATCCTGTTTTTTAGGATCTGACTTTAACGTTTAATTTGACAGTTTTTTAAATTGTGGATGTCATGGGTCAAAGCATTTGGAAAGAGTTTTACATTCAGAAAGTGACCTTAACCATTTTTTATGCTTTCGCTCCGACCATTTGAATCAACTCATCTGTGTTTTGGTGAAAGATTAACAGACCTCGAGGTCAAACGTGGAAGGAATCACAAATCTTGATTAAATGGTGTTTTATAAATATAAACCTGCTCCATAAAGAGTTTATGAGCCTGAACAGTCACTGGCCTTCAACAAAAAAAAAAAAGTTGTGAAATTCATGAGTGTAGGATTGATCGGTTTGTTCTTCTGCGTGGTGGACGTTGTCAAAATGTTAATGAGCGTCTTTGTTCTTTAAAAAACGCAGCTGGTCCCAGAACAGAACGAGCTTCACATGTTTGAATGTGCAGCCGCCTCCACATGCAAACAAACGCCAATTTACCCGTCATTACTCACACCTGCGCTCCAAAGGAACCACCAGGCGTGTCGCAGGATTGATTTTTCTCCTCGTCTATGCGCTGAATTCACCGCTAAGTGGGCGTTCGTTTTCTTTCGCGGTTTGTTTGATCATCGCAGGTCACATCGGCCAGCAGCGGCTTCTATCCTGAAAACGAGGAGAGATCAGAGACACAAAAGCTGTCAAACTTCGGGGGATGGTTTTCTAACTGAAAATATTCCTTTCTGCTGCGAGTTTCAGCGCCGCGGCTCTGACAGACTCTTCTAAAAGAGATGAAATCTTGTCTGGATCGATAACTTGTTTTGCAGAATAATGTACCTGAGAGACATTTGGTGACATGCTGGATAAACTCTTCCCACACAACAGAGGCACGAAACGGCAAAACAGCCCTGAAATTTCCATAATCTCCTCATTTTCTTTGAATAAAAACTTGTACAGCGGAGAAAATGAAGTGAAGCAGATCTAAGGAATTTTTCAGCATCTTGTTTGTGTGAAAAAGCTCAAAAAGTTAGCTGGCATTTCTTTACAGCTCCTCTTTCCTCAGCACTTTGTGCAAACTGTCAACACGCATTAATCATAAAGGAGCAACTTTTCCCTCACAGACGAGGTTTTAACTCACGATATGTTTTCAAAGTTTGAAGTCTCACCTTAGTTTCTCATTATTTGCATTATCATTCACATCACAAAGTTAGAACGTCTACTCTCCTCTCTGAAGCAGAGCATGAAACGTCAGGTTTGTCACAGGAACTGTTCTCTCGTATCGGTCGTATTTTGCTCTCGAGGACGTTTCATGAATTTCTGCTGTGATCTTCGGGGACTGTCGTCTGTTTAAGCTCTGCAGCAGATGAGATGGGGAAAAAAAAAAGTTATGGTTCCTATTTGTAGGAGGCGGTGTTGGGTGACAGTGTGCAACAGAGTGAATAAAAGCAATATAAATTTTTCAGAGAACAGTCCTACAGTTTGTCAGGCAGCTGAAACCTAAATATTTGAAAAGGATTAGAGGACAAAGTTCTTGGCTGCAGAGATGGAGTCGCACAAAATGGGAAATGTTCGAGGCTCTAAAGTCACAGTTTTCTTAAAGGGACAAATCAGAGTTTTATGTGTTTAATACTTGAGTCTGATTGGTCCAAACCTCATGACAAAAGTTTTTAACTCTAAACAGTTATAGTGACACAAGATTGCACATCATATCAGGTTAATTCTATGACCTGTTGCAATATTCTAATCGCATACAGTGCAATATTTCTTTAACCTGTGTCAGAATACCAGATAAACTTACCAGTAGATTTTTCTGCTCCACACCAGTGTTACTCAACCAATGAGCCAAATTGTTGAAACTTAGCCTGGCAAGACAAACAATCTTAGTGGTGAAAATGGCAAAAATGACAAGAGAAGCAGCAAAACGTGGCACAAAAATGGGAGAAAACTTGAGAAATGCTCAAAAAGTTGCATAAAATAATCCAAAAGTGGTGAAAAAAAAACAACAACCAAGTGACTAAAATAGGCAAAAACCAACAAAAATATGCAAAAACTTGACAAAAACAGTTAAAAATGGTAAAAAAAAAAAAAAAAAAAAAAAAAAAAAAAAAAAAAAAAAAAAAAAAAAAAAAAAAAAAAAAAAAAAAAAAAAAAAAAAAAAAAAAAAAAAAAAAAAAAAAAAAAAAAAAAAAAAAAAAAAAAAAAAAAAAAATAGCCAAAGGCAACAAAAATGGCAAGAATGATGGGATAAAACAAAAAGAATAGTCAGATTGAAGAAAAAATGATCCAAAAAAAAGTGAAAAGTGACAAAAAATGGGCAAAAAACAGTCATGAGTAGCAAAAGGGAAATGTCATAGGTTGTTGTCTTGACATCATTAATGTCAATGTTCATTTTCAACAAAGTGTTTGTTTAAAAACCCATAGGCCCGGGGACCTGGGAATAACCGCACAAAAATCGCAGTTTCAATATGGGTGGTAGTTGTATCGGTGTACCTGCTGCCTGTCGTGGCCAAGTTTCCCCTCAAAAAAAAGGTTTTTAATCTTGGTGGATAAATAAAATTTAATAAATTAGGAGGCTTGTGTAGTGGACACATTGACTTGAGCAGAAACCTATCTGATCTGATCTGATCTGATCTGATCTGACATGGGAGCAGACACTGGAGAGGATTTTTGGCCATTACTGCCCTCTACTGGTCTGGCGGTGTAATGCAACTACATTTTTTTCTCCTCATTTGTCATTGCGCTCATCTGCAGATTCTTAAACATAAAGTCAAGGGAACGATTTACCAGGAACTAAAGCTCACTGGATTTTCTTGTGCAAAAATGTCTGTAGTGTTTTTCTTTCAGGCCGGTCTTCACAGCTGGGAAATAATGAAGGGCATAAGAAAACAGTTAAATTTTTCTGGAGAGGGATTAAGAAACTCAATAGAGTTAGTCACAGCTTATTGATCGACCATTACATGGCCATTTGACTTGGAGTGTAATAAACATATGAAGGAGACTCACAACAATAGTCAAGGTCTAACTGCTGATTCAAACAAAGTAACTAAACCAGAAGTAGCATAATGATGAACAAACGTGACATTTTTGCACTTATTGCAAGGTATTTAGGACAGAAATATTCCTACAGAAGTCTTGGGAACATTATTTTGAAGCAACTTATATCAAATCATCTTTACATTCGTATTTTTGAGCTATTTTTTGGGTTGTAGTAAGGTTAGAAGACGTATAATGTAAAACTAAACTCTTACATATGTGACTTATGAGCTTCAGACACAGTAAGCAGTGATGGGAGATAAATTATTGTTGGAAAGGTTGTTGCTATAAGTAAAACTCCTGTATTTTCAGTCTTTGCTAAAACTTCTGAGAGAAAAATATGATATAGTAATGAAGATATTGTGATATTTGTTAATACATTTAGATGAATTTTAGAATAACATAAAGAATAGTTGTGCACAGGAGCATGAAATCGAGTTCTTATCATCATCAGCAGCTTCTACTCGAGCTGGAAAAACAACAAATGAGGGATTCATGATGAAATCTGAAAATCGAAGGAGTCCACACCGCTCGCTCCCTGCAGCCATTAAAGCAACGGACCAATCATTAAGCAGATAGAGCGACTGGTTGAGGCCTTGCAGTCCATGATGAGAGCGCTGGTCATCATTAGCAGCTGCCTGGGAGGAATAGAGGTGTTTTACTGCAGCAGAGCCGCGCTGCGATTGGTCCCTGGGGAGCGTTAATTACCTCCTGTTCACTGTATCAATAAATATTTGAGGCGAAAAGAGGCTCCTGAGGGTAAACGGAGAGAGCCTGCTTTCTACCGAGTCCACTCAACCATGAAATATGTGACTTTGATGAATGGAGCTGGAAGAAATGAGCTTTTTTAATCTCGTGTCTTGAAGAGTAATACGCATTTAAAAGCTAATCTGTGTTTTTCTAAGAGTTTAAAGAAGTAAATGTTGAAGCCGTTCCTCTACGTGAAAGGTGAAAACGTGCATAAACAGCTGAAGAACACTGTGGTGAGTTCAAAACAGAGGCTGCAGGTTGTAATTCAGAGCATTTCTTTATTATTTCACCAAAAAAGATAGCAGCTGCTTGTGTCCTCAGCCGCCGTCCAACCGACACAAACAGGAAACTACAACAGGAACTTCACGGCATTTTTACAAACACACAGGCACAGAAATGACAAGCCTCCTGTCTATGCTTCTACACTCGTCGCTCTATTAATGTCTGTGAGAAAATGTGGAAAAAACAATCTTTACAAAGGACGTGGAGCAGATTCAGATGCATGTTGTTCCCTTTAATCACAGGAAAATGTCATGTAACTGAAAGATAACAGAATTATCTCAGAAAGCTCCTGTCAACCAGTTTGTGACCTTTATTTCAGAATATTTAATGCAGCTGAGAAAAAAAAAGCTTTGTTTTTATGCACGGCATCATTTGACAGTGTTTGCATCCTAAGAACGATGAGCTCAAACCTCCTCCAGATCAATAATCCAATAAATCAGTGTCCAACAGACACGATAATGGTTGAAAAATGACTAAACCTGTTATTACATCACGTACAGTCTCTCGTTCATGATGGATTGGCGGGACTAAAGGACTAAAGACAGGTTCATTTATCATGAATGTGTGGAAAATCACACACCAAACATGTTAGAGCTGTTAACGGTGGTTTAAAAACGTGTTTACTGAGAGAAAACTCCCATCACATTTTAATTTTCTACAGACTGGTGACACTTTTCTACTCAGATTTGATTGAATATCTGAAACAAAGCTGCTTTTCTCGCAGGTTGCCAGGTTGGGTCCATCATCTATCTATAGAATCTGAGTTGAATAAAAGTGACTGGGTTGCCAGTTTGGGTCTTCTCTCAAAAACTTAAAACCAGGGGACAGTAATTGTGACTTATCTTTAAAAACTGAATAAAAATGAGTGTGTGTTGCCAGATTGGGTCAAGTTGATATAAAGTCATTTGCTTCCGGTTCGGGGTATTTCTCACTGAAAGCAAAAAAGGACCAAACCATGTGACTGGGTTGCCAGTTTGGGATATTCTTTATGGTAAAAGAATACAAAAAAAAGAGACTCAGTTAACATTTGTGACTGGGTTGCCAGTTTGGGTCCACAGTAAGTAAAGGAAAATTTAGGGTTATCCATTGCCAATAAACCAATAAAAAGTGGTTGAAGTATTTATTACTTGGATGCCAGGTTGGGGTCACTGTCTATTGAAAAAAAGAATGGGGTCCAACACTGTGGCAGGGTTGCCTGTTGGGGTCTGTGTCAATAGAGTAAAATCAGGTTGAAATAAATGTGACTGGGTTGCCAGTTTGGGTCCACAGTTAGTAGAGAAAAATTTAGGGTTAAAAATCTGGCTTAGTTGCCAGTTTTGGTCCATTGCCAATCCATAAAAAGTGGCTGAAGTATTTATTACTTGGATGCCAGGTTGGGGTCATTGTCTATTATAAAAAGAAAGGGGTCCAATACTGTGGCTGGGTTGCCAAGTTGGGGTCTGTGCCAATAGAGTAAAATGAATGTGACTGGGTTGCCAGTTTGGGTTCAATATACATAGGAAAAAATAATTGGTCCAACTTTGTGACTAGGTTTCCAGTTTTAATCCACTGTCAGTTGAATTAAATCAAGTTGAAAGTTATGTTGCTGGGTTGCCAGTTTGGAGTCACTGTCTGTTGGTCAAAGCTGGGTTATAACTAGTGAGAGTGGGTTGCCAGGTTTGATTCCCTGCGAAATAAAAAAAAAAATTGTTTGAAATAAATATGGCTTGGTTTCCAGTTTGAGGTCATTGTATATTGTCTATTGTTATGGGTCAAACTTGGTTACTGCGTTGCCAGTTTGGGACCACTGCTCACTTATTCTGTATAGTGAAGTACAGAAACCTCTACATCAGTGTTAAGTTATTTTAATGTTTCAAACTTCATCACCATAAAGTGTAGAAACTGAAAAACTGCAGACAAAGTCTTCTTGCCACAGAAAAACCTTTGGCCTTTAAAAAATAAAACTTGCAAATTTCTCAGCATTTGAGGTCAAAGATCTCTGAGTACTTGGAGCTAAAAATATTTCAAACTCTTAGAGAAGGAGCTTCGTGTTGCTTTTGTGCCGTCTCACAGCAACTGGAAGAGTTTCTGCAAACAGCTTCAAGTCCCTCATGGACGAGTTCACCCGAACTACGTCTGGTTTTTCACTGAATTTGCAAATAAAATTCTTGTCCTGATGTAACCTGAATACTTTTAAAACAGTTTTCTTTGAACTGTAAAAAAAGTCTTGTGTATGTTTGGGCTGAAATGTCAGAAATGTTCATGTGTAACAAAGATAAGTGGGAAAATGAAGCTGCAAACTCAGAGAAGAAACAGAAAAACAAGCATAAAACATCACTTTTACAACCTTTGATGACTGAATTATATATTTTTAAAGTGTGTTTGGGATTATTCATAAGCAACTGAATACATTTTTGCAAAGCTGTATAACATATGGTACAGTATATTCTTGTTTCATCTTGTGTCTCTGGTGCTTCATGCCCACTCTGAGTGCCCTGAACATCATGTTGTGTTTGTTTCATCTGACCTCAAACCAGACGTCTTTTATACCAACAAAGTAAAACATGTAAACAACAAAAATCTATCAGAAAAAGACGAGAAAATTACAATCATCCTGTACATGACGAGACTGCTGTACAAAAGAGTTCACCCTGTTCATGTGTCCTGTACACTCCACCGCTTTAACGATACAGAAAACAGACAAACCGCCTGACTCAACGTAGAAAAGAGGAAAGAAAGAGAAACGTCCGTGTGTTTGGACTGTGAGGGATATTCAAAAGCAGATAAATCGATTGGGTTGACTCTAACCGTGACCTTGCAGCTCACGCCCACTTCTGACCAGTGACTGACCCAAAGCTCATATACATAAAACACAAACATCACACAGCTCAGCCTAAAGCCTCCAGGTTTCTTAATTAAGGACGATATTCAGATGAAGGGGGTCAATACTGTGTGGGCTGAGAACTGGTGAGGGTCCGGATAAAGCTGGAGAGGCTGTTTTTAAAGAGGGGTGGTGAAAAATTAGCCAATCAATGAAGGAAAGCGTGCTAAGCGCTGATTAGTGAGCCAAAACAATGTTCCTCCGGGGTCCAATTTCCACTTGTTTTCTTTCAGGAAAATAATTTTACAAGTATAATTCACTGAGGCAAGAATTAGAGATGGATACTCCTTTAGCTTGTAGAGCTACCGTTATGTGCATTGACTGTATATAGAATGGACAGCGTGACTCTGCCTGTCACCGTTCTACGATTTTGGAGCCAAAAAAACCCTGTTTCTCTAGCCGCCATTGTGCAGCCAGAGTCTGCGCAGTAGAGAATTTCTGGTGGAGCCGAGTAAAAAAAGAGAAATAAAAATATTTATTTCTTCTTCTTCAGAAGGTTTAGTCTCCTTTTGGCTCTTTCCCGAAGTTTCTTATATCCCCGATAAAAACTACTCACGAACGGCAGCTGTCAACTATCGTAAAACGAAACTTATAACACGGTTTTTAACGTCTAATAACGAATAAGAAACTAACTTCTCAGAAAAAAAACACCTGAACACCAAGGATGGGAGAAACGTTTCTACCAGGTGTCGTGATAAAAAATTCAAAAGGGCCGAGTATAGACCTTATGTACCCCTCCGCCCCGAATACTGGATATGACGTCGGTCTGTGGTCCCCCGCCCCGAATACTGGATATGACGTCGGTCTGTGGTCCCCCGCCCCGAATACTGGATATGACGTCGGTCTGTGGTCCCCCGCCCCGTAGACGACCTCCGAAGTCAAACTCGGGAACGTCTTGTTTGCTTGGATGGTAACATTGGAAGCAGCAGGAAGCAGCTAACCTTCCTGAATTCACTTAATGCAAAATGTTTATATTTGTTGAAAAATTCTTGACCAATTGAAATAAAAAAGGCTGTGTTTACAGTTGTGGTTCAGGGGAGAGCTATTAGCACAACCTGACTCATGTAGTATGTAGCTTGTAAGTCCCACAGTGTCTTTGGGATGAGGGGGGCAACAAACATGATAATGCTCAAAAGTTTAGAAAAACAGAGCGACAGTTTGGGAATTATTTTTTTCATGTTTCCGCCAAAAAGTTGTGATTTTTAAAGAAATTTATGTCCGTTAACTGATTTCAATTCTGAAAAGATGATCAAACTCTTTGAATTATGTTGATGAGACAGTTTTAGAGATGCTAATAACAGCGCTATAGTCTTTGGTATGGGGATGGACTCAGGTCTATTTGGCGACAATACGATAATTACAAAGTTCAAAAGGGTTTGGATTGAAATCTTTAACAAATTACTCATTAATTTAGGGGCTGTTCCAGTAATATGAACTATTTCTCAGATATTTCCAGAAACAATTACTAACAATATTTCCTGTGACAAATAATTTATATAGCCAAGACTGAGTTCTTATGCTAGCTTGTTATTGGTACCTGACGACAAAAGGCCTCTGAAGAGCTTTGACTATATTCAAAATAAGAGAAATAACAGTCAATAAATTTATTTGATACATGTGATGTTCGCATTGGAAAGACACAGATTAGCTCAATCCAGCTGCTTCCATATCAAACCAGCCAAGGTAGCTTCTTAACGCAAAAAAAAGAGTTGCCAGATTGGCTATTTCCTTTGAATTTTGTGTTATCTTCCAGTTTTTTTTTAAAGGATAAGTTTTTTTTCCAACAAATTCTTGCCTCACATGATAAATTGAACACTCCGACCAATTAGCAAAAAAGTGGCTCTGAAAATATTCAAAATAAGAGCGTGAAAGCTGTGGTTTTGGATACCAATGAATCAGTATTTGTTTGAGGTATGAAATAAGAAATTGTTGGTTAAAGAAAGCAACTCAAGTATGCAATCAAAGCCTAAAAGGATTGGACTTTTAAGTAAAACCAAAGAGAAATGGTGACCAAAATCTTTTCTTAGGATTTTAGTGATTTGAGTGTTAGAACAGTCGTACAGCTCCTCACTTTCACTCTTGTATTTAGATTTGGCGTATACTATGCTGGCATGGATTAACAACGCAGTCAACCTTTTGTCTGTTTTGAGGGTTTTCTGTTTATCACATGGAGCCATCATGACAACACTAGAAGCTGTTTCTGATTTTAAGTTTCCCAGATGATTCAAACGAGGCCAGACGTGGATCCTGCACAGTTAATTCCTGCAGCATCAGAGAGCAAAGCGCAGCCAAGTCCAAACTCTTTGTACTGCTACACCAGCTGGAGACGCCGACAGACACTCAGCTAAACAACGCTATGATAACTGTTGAACTTCTACCAACCACAGACTAAACAGGCCGTCCAAAAGGCTGTGAGTGGGACTGAGTGTCGCATCGGACCTTCGCCAAGAACAAATCAGCTGGCCAAAAGACTTTTCTGGATAAATTCCCAAAGTTTCGTCAAAGAAAATGGAAGGACAGGAGGAGGGCGGGGAATCAGGTGAAGGGAAGTTTGTGACTATTTCTGTTTTAGTTTCAGTCCAAAAAATCCCAAAAATAAAAAAGTAGGACCAAAAGGCAGACGTTTTCTGGATCTCCCTCCTCCTCTTCTTTTCTCACGACATTGCTCTGTTGTTTCCTTGAATGCCCATAGTGTGAGTTTAGTCCTCTCTCCTCAGCAGAGTCCCACCCTGAGGAGAGGAAGGGCTGTTCGGCGAGGTCCAGGGGGGGTCCGCGGGAGTCTGTGCAGCTTCCTCCCGATCCTCAGCCGCAAGAAATGACAGTAAAGCGTTTGGAGATGCAGGACATGTTGTGCAACACAATGCCCAGGAGGAAAAGCAGCACGCACGCCACGAGTATCACCGTGCACACGCCGGACCACGTGGACCCTTTGCCTCCAGCGCCCACCGGGTGACTAACTCTCCTGTCGCTCTCGCCCCCCTCCAGCCCCATCCCCATGCCCTCCAGCCCCATCCCCAGACCCAGGGGCTGCTGCTCGGGCACCGTCACCACCGTCACCCCCTTCTGCTGGCTGCCAGGCAGGAAGCGACATCCCAGCTCCCCCGGCAGACCCAGCGCCCTCTCCTTGGCGATGGGCAGCGGCAGCATGTAGCAACCGTTACTGGGGAGGCGGATGAAGACGGGCGTGTGCTCGGAGGCGTGAGGAATGGCGATGACAGTGATGATGTCCGGGTCATCGGGGAGCTGGGAGACGGACAGGCCCGGCGGGAGCTTAGTGACGCCTCGGCACCAGGGACAACGGATCTCCTTCTGGCTGCTGCGCATCTGGGTCAAACACACCGAGCAGCACGTGTGTCTGCAGTCCAAGAGCTTGGGCCGCCGCCGGGGACTGTAGTAGTTAAAGCAGATCTGGCACTCCAGAATTGAATCTTGGGAAAGAGTCTCCATGATTTAAAGACAGGTAGAGGGTCCTTAGTTGAATAAAAAAACGGCAACTCTGAGAAACGATAAGTCAAAACTTCCAAATGGGGCAACGATTGATCCAATTCTTCTTTAACCTCTGTCACAGCAGGTTGGCGGCAACATGGTCGACCATCTGCAAACAGAAAAAAGAAAATTATGAGACAATGAAGACAACAGATAAAGTTTGGTACGATTATTTCAAATTTTTCAGGGTTGACCAGAAGTTATGACACTTTTTGTAGGAACTGGAACTGAATCTGACGCCAAACATCAACTTTGGTTCCTCAATAACTCGTCCTGTATCTCCCTGAACAAAATTCCCATAATCATACAAATATTGTCACAGATGACGCTTTGCTCTCCAACCCATCATAATGTGATTTATCCTCATTGTTTCTTGGTGTTTTCTAACTCCATTCTACGATCAGCTCAAAGTTCATCAAAGGTTTATTCAATAAAATATCTTTGGGTTTATCTAAGCTTGTGTCTCAGATACTAAAAAAAGCAGAATTGTTGTTCCCAACCTGACTCCGATATTTCCACGATTCTTTATTCTTCTAACCTTTTTTTGATTGTTTTCTTCAATTTATTTATTTCAGATAGAAATAACAAACATGAGGCATGATTATCCATACTTCCAAGCAATGAGAATACGGGTAAAATCAAATAAACTACCAAAATAACAATAATAATGAGAAGAAGAGGATAAAAATGAGATTTAAATAGAGATAATAATTCAACTTGGAGGATGTCAAGGGCTTTGGATTTTACTCTGTTGTTTTTTTTTCATGGGTTGTTTTCATTGCAGTGGTCTATAGGAGACTGTTATATTAAGGACAAATATATTTTCTTTCCATTTAGGGTAAATTTAATCTTTCAATCAAACTAAGACACCAAAAAGAAGCAAAAACAAGCAGAGAAAAGCTTCTTATACCAAAATTTGCGAATATACCGACTTGTTCTCTTTGGAGTGTGTTTTATTTGCGGTCAAATTAAAGGTCTAGGATGCATTTTTAACACCATCTTTTTGATATTTAACAACTGAGCGGCATCCTTGAAATAAAAGGGATCAACCAGGAAAGTATGCTGCAGTGTTTTGCTCAGAAAATTGCACAATAACTTTGCTAAAGTTTTGTCTTTAGCTACAAAGCTGCAAAAGAAAGTGACATAAGAAGACTGATTAATATCAACACTAAAATGTTCTGTTACTGTGTGTTAAGTGAATGTTTCCCGTAGAGCATCAAAAACAGATTGCGTCTTATTTTCTGGCGTGACCTATATTACAGATTTTAAGGTATTTATTCAATGAAGCCCCTGAAGAAGGTAGAAACTATTCCTCCTGGAGTCAACACATGTAAAGATGACATTCTGAGCCACAAACAGTGGAAGAATGTTAGATTATACATATTTATTAACTGACTCATGTATGTTTCTTGTCTCTGTGGCAGAAACAAAAAGTATCAATGATTTTCATCACAGACTGTTCTTACTGCTTGAAGCTCAAGTTCAGTTTGACTTGTGGAGGAATATTTGCCAAACGATGCTCAGCTGACGACCTAATAAGAGTCGTTGTTATGTGCAGCACACTTCCCACACTCCTGCAGTCATGGCAGGTTCATGAGACCCGTTGTATCCGTGTTAAGTACGTTTAACCGTCTCCTTCAGGCCTCAGACTCCATGAACAATTCCTCTCTCCTCCTTCTCCTCTTCTTCTTCTTGCATAATCACTTCTACCGTGTTAATCCATCCGGAAGCGGTGATGGTCGACTTTTACAGATGATTAAACTCTGTCAAAATAGCACCAAGGAAACAATGAATACCAAACAGGGCCCTGCTGATTCTATATTATAGTCCCTTCTTCCAAATTGTCAAGTGTGAAAACTGCTGAGGACCAAAGACGGCTAAATTTCCTCTCTCTCCCCCTCCCTCTCTCTCTCTCTCTCTCTCTCTCTCTCTCTGCCTTCTCGACAGAGCCGATGTCCCTCCAGGGGAGAACGTGGGCAGACAGTGAGAGTGAAGAGTGAGACAGATGGAGGAGGGAGAGACGGCGAGAAAAAGAGGTGATAAAAAAAAGAGAGAGAAAGGTGACCACTGATTGCCCTGCAACACCATACATCTCAGTCCTTTATCAAAACAAGATCTCAGGCAATTAAAGTGCTCGAAGCGCCCTGTGGGGAGACAGATGTGGCCGTGACAGATAAGACTGTGTTCACACCGGGCGGCTTCACAGACATTTATTCAGTCTGGAGTCTCCTCAGTTTGGTTCATTTGGAGCAGAGAGGAGGATCACTTTCTACCTCCGGTGGTGGATTAATTTCAACAAGACCAGGTTTGAAATTTAGGATTAAATTTGAAGTGAAATCCTGCATGAAAACAGCTTATCAAAGCTGAATAAAGCATCATCGATTGATCATCGATTGATCCTCTCGAATCTGCTGTGAGTCAAGGAGGCTGAGCAAGGAAGGGAAGAGACTTTTAATCCTCAAAGAAGCACCAGAACATGTGGTACACACCTAAGTAGAGTTTCAAAATGCAAAAAAAAAAGAGAGAGAAATGGGAGTGAAACAAAATGAAAAATTGAGTAAGCAAAACAACATTTAAAGTGGAGTAGTCTGTTCATTCTCCGAGCTAAAAGTTTAAAACTACAGCTAAAAAGAGCTAGAATAGAAATAAAAGTTTTAAAAAAGGGTCTCAGTAATGAGGAGCTCCACTATTCTTCTTGTAACCCAGGTCACTTATTCCAAAATTTGTATTCATGTGTTAAGATAAATGTGTGCCGGTCAAGTATTGCAAGTTGCACTATTTGGTAAGTCTTACATAATTATGACTGGCCAACCAGAAGCCTGAATTTGGTGTTAATCAGGAAGTGATTTCTTAAGGTGGTATTGTTCACAGTGAGAGTCTTTTGCCTGCAGCAGAAGGTCTGAATTGTTTAGAACAGTGATTCCCAACCTGTGGTCCGTGGGCCCCTGGTGGGCCGTGAAGGTATAGCAAGTGGGCCGCCAAATCATTTCCAAAAAGTATAATTTTTATGTGAGTGTCTGTGCCCCAAAAAGGCATTATAAGGCCTCTGTATGTAAGGGATCGGAGTTGGGCTACGAAAATGTTTGAGACTTTAAAGTGGGCCCTGAGTTGGAAAAGGTTGGGAACCATTGGTTTAGAACAGTGGATCCCAACCTTTTCCAACTCAGGGCCCATTTTTAAGTCTGAAAAATGTTTGCGGCCCCCCTCTGACCCAATAAGTACAAACCCATTTGTAACAAAATCCCAAATGTACTAAAACCCAATATGTAATAGCTGGTCAGTAATGTAACAGATTCTGACACCAAAACAAACAAAAAAAAAAAACGTTTTTAGCCATAGTGTAACAATTTTTTACAGTTCGTGTCAGATATTACATTTGGGCTCTTGATACAATCTTTTTTGTTGTGTTTCAGGCTCTGCACTTTTTTTAAAATTTTTGACAAGTTGTTATATTTTGGGTTTTGTTACATACGTTTTTAAATTACATATTGGGTCGTTGTTAAATTTAAGTCGGGTCATGCTTCCCATTGGATGCTAACATGCCTGCTTTGTGGACATTTTTTATTTATGAGTATCTGAACATTTTCATCTTCCTAACCAAGTTTGCAACTGAGTTTTAACATTTGAAACAGTACTCTGCATATTTGTACCTTTCTTTCTTTATTTATTTGCATCTTGTATCTTTATATAATTACACTCCTCTAAAATCATAATGTTTTGAAAATGATTTGGTGGCCCACTTACAATGCCCTCGCGGCCCACCAGGGGGGCGCGGCCCACAGGTTGGGAATAACTGGTTTAGAAGATACGATTTGATTTTGTAAGAAGTTCTACAGCCGAGCTTGGGTTAAAAGAAAGACGCTGAAGTTGAACTTATTGGTGAAGCTGAACTGTGCAAGATGAGATAACAACTTGGCGGTAATATAAAAGTAGAATATGCCAGTGTTTGGGGAACTGAACCTGTGACCATCATCATTTTATATCTGCTTGGACTTTTTTTTTATGCTTGATGTGGGTGTTTCCAGGAGGTCCGTGTGAACGTTGCTCCAAGTGGTGAAGATGCTTCATGTTTGGTGTCTGACACTGACGTCCATTTTTGTAAACTTCCCTCTCCATCCATCCCATAATATTCTCAATGTGTTTGAGAGTGTGTCAGGGGAATACGCAGGATGATCCAAAAGAGTGAGTCATTAGCACACAGGCCAGGGCCCTCAGTCATGAAGGACGCCCCCTGAACAACCATCAGCTCCATTGTTCCATTGTTCAGACAAAGCAGATCACTGTGCCGCCTAGAAAACATCTCAGTGGGATCTCCTTGTCATGACAGTAACGTTGGACGCCATCAGGACCATCAAGGTTCAAGAATCAAACTTCCTTCCATCTTTCAATGTCCCATGATGCTCTCTGTCAAAGTCCAAACAGGTGATTTAGTGGAAGAAGACGAGGCCTTTAAGAGGTTTTTATTCTTAAAGCTCTTCTCTCTCAGATGCCATCTGATGGTTATTTGGCTGCAGTCGACTCCAGTTGGGTCAAACAGCCAATCAGATCCTTTTTTTGGAGTTCACCACTTGACTTTTTTGTTCCATAACTCAGGATCTTTGAAGAAATTCAAAACGTCTGTGTTACTGCGTCCAACCTCAGCAGTGATGGCGTTGTGTTGTGAGAGGTTTTGATTCTGCAGCTCAACAATCGACCACGTTCTGAGAGAGAAAGCTTTAAGCCTTCACCATCAGGAGGTCACGACAGTGTGAATACCTGACAGAAAATGACATATTTCAGATTTTGATCAGGAGTCTATATCAGGATCCTTTTCTTCTCAGGTTGTGTTGAGTTCCCACTGGATTCTGGGAACTGCTTCTCAAAGTGAAAACACAAAGACGACCCGTCAAGGTAAAATGTTGTGTCTCGTCAGCAGCACAGACTTCAGGCAGTGACCTAAAAACGCAGAGAGTATGAGACAGATGGTTGAACACTTTCCTCCACCAGTACCTGACTGAACCCTCGTTACTCCGTCAAACCTCAGAGTCAGATCCAGCTTTGCTCAGACTCATGTGTGTGTCTCCTGTTTCGCCCTCAGCAGCGTCACATGACCTCCTCTCCGGGTATAACGCTCCCTCCTCCTCCTCCTCCTCCTCCTCCTCCACTGTCAGGTCCCGAGGCCAGAGCTCCTCGTTCTGCACTCCACGCTGACCTAGTTTCTCCACACCCTCACCGAGTCAAAGTCGAGGAGACGCGAAGAGGAGCTCGACAGTTTTATGGAGAAGAGAGGAGAGAGGGAAACGAGTGCAGGGAGACAGGAGCAGAGAAAGAAACCTGCCCTTGAGGGAGCGAGACAGCTCAGGGTATTACTGAATCCTTTTCCCAAAGATAAGGATTAGCTTTGATCTGACATAAATGCTTTGTGGCTCAATATTCCCATCCACACACACACATAAACACACACACAAGCACACACACTCTCTCCTTTCTCCCTCCTGACTCAGAGCTTTTCCGTCCTCTCAGAATCAGTTCTTCATATTTTACAGCAGGTTATTTCTCTCCTCAGTCTCCTCCTTTCTACATTTACCACTTTACTCATTTTCTACGTGTCAAGGACCAGAACAAAGCTGCACAATAAATACTCTCAGAAAACGGAGAAACATCATTATAAAGCGATGCAATTACAGAATCGCATGAGGCAGCGGTTCCCGGCTCAGACAGATTCATTTCGTGGTTTGTAAAATCAAACCTCAGGAGTTCGGTTTTTGTTCACATTGAACAAACTGCTTTTGTAACTCGAAATGTAAAACATCATCATATATATCACCACCAACATGATGTTTTTCTGAGACAGAAACGAGATATTATCCACAACATTTAATATCACTGTTGAAGCATAAAGTTTTGATGAATGTTTTTATGAATAAAATGCCTGATTGGTTTGAAAACAGTCCAGTAAAATCAGAGAAGATTCTTTCAGTATCCAATAACCTGAATGTACATTTTCTCATTCCTATGGTGATGTTTATAAAGTCATTTGAGAAGTGACACTTTCAAACATGTAGAAATAATATCCTGTGTTTCTCAATGGAGCTCAACAAACCCTGCATGTCATCATATCTTTTAGAAAATATATCAGAAATTCTATTTCTTCTAAAACAGCTAGAAAGCCCAAAACTGCTGCACGTAGTCTACAGATGGGTATCGACAACTAGCTAAGTTTACACCAATTTGCTATGTTAGTAAATACTTTTATTGTTATATGATCTCACTGGCAGCTGTATTGTATGTATTTTGTATTTATATTTATTCTATTTTCGTATCACGCACTTATAAGTACCCAACCCTCATGGGTTTACAAGACACCATAAACTTCATTGCAGTGGTTCATAACAACAAACAAAGCAGTTTCACATCTGCCCAAACACTTCTCTGCTCAGAAGAAAACAAAACAGTCTGCGTTCTTTCCCAGGCCTTCAAGACTTAAGTGGCTGTGGCAGAAGTTCCTCAAATTCCTCATAGTCATCCAGCCAAAAGAAGTCATCATAGATCAAAGATATTTTACTCAAAAGTAAATTCCTTAAGTCATCATAAACTTGACAGTAATACATAAAATGTATAAGATTGAGCAATGTGAAAGCTTGATGGGATCTGTTTTTTTGTTGTTTTGGGGTTTTTTTGCAATAAAAATCAAGGCAGAATTTATCCATCCATCCATTTTCTTAACCGTCTATCCTGCTATTCAGGGTCGCGGGTGGCTGGAGCCTATCCCAGCTGTCGTTGGGCGATTGGTCGCCAGTCGACCGCAGGGCTGACATACAGACAAACAACCATTCACACACACACTCACACCTACGGGCAATTTAGAATAATGAATTAACCTAACGTGGGCATGTTTTTGGTCTGTGGGAGGAAGCTGGAGTACCCGGAGAGAACCCACGCATGCACGAGGAGAACATGCAAACTCCACACAGAAAGGCCAACCATGCCAAAACGGGGAATGGAACCGGCGACCCTCTCACTGTGAGGCTGGAGCGCCACCGTGCAGCGGCAGAATTTATACTTGCCTTAATTCGTCTGGATTCTCAATATAAACGATCTAGGTATATTATGCATAAAACTAATACGACTAGGTGAGGCAGCTTGAATAACAGAGGGTATAATAAGTGTTGCAGCTTATATAATGCACAGGTTTGGTGAACTGTTGTGCTTGTTAGATAAATAACAGCCCGTTCGAAAGTGCTGATGTTACACCTTCTTTCAGTCCTATGGCTGAAATTTTTTTGTATTAACTGGGGAACCGAAAACCGAAAACGTTAAAATACCATTTCTGTTTGGAACGAACTGACTGGAAAAATATTCAGGTCCAAATCCTGCTTCTAATAGCTCTTATGTTCATATGGGATTTTTGGGGCCGATGCTGATACCGATACTGGAAGCAAAAGAAAGCTGATATCCTATATATTGGTCGATAGCCCCTACATCTGCTGATACATGAAACAAGAACTTTGATATACACAGGATATACTGAACACCGTTACATCACCCAAAATATGATTTTGGGTACGACACAGCATCGTTAACACGCCATATCATAGTCTATTATTAGAAAAGTGTAGACGTGTGTATTGACAGGAACATTTATCTCTGTTTATTCCACGAAAAAGAAGCTTACACAACATTAGAGCGCCATATTATAGTCTTATATTAGGTAATGGTGGACATGTGAATTAACAGTCGCATTTATTATTGGCAGAGAGCAGCGTGCAGCCTGACACAGACACAGGAACAACACGATCTCCACACAGAAAAATAAAAAGTTTAAACATCGGCTACGTAATGGCTGATGTTGATTAATTGGTCGGGCTCCATTAAAAACAGCATTTTCATAGTAAACAAAAGCACTTGAAGTGGATGGGGTGATCTATAGTAACAATGTGAGAGCTTTTGAGTCTCTAATAACCCAGAAATAAAACGAAAAACAGGGTCCAGGTTTCAAAACACCTCCTCCATTAAGCTGTCAGTCTTAAATGTCGCATTTTCAGTCTTCATCTGTCATTCAGTGTCCACTCTCCATCTCCGTCCGAGGACACAGTCGTTCTCCAGATTGGACTCAATTATTCGAGGGAACAATGAAAACCGATCAAAGCTTTTTCATTTTTCTCAGGGTCTGAAGAAAATTCTCGTTCTGCTCCTCGGGAAGACTCAGAGGTCGTGAAACAGCAACTACAGGAGCAACCTCGGCTGCAACTTAACAACGTGATTTATCAGTTCAGCTGAGCCGCAACCAGGCCGACCTGGATAGCAGCTTCAGTTTGTGACCCATTTTTCTGCCACAGTTAAAGAGAAACACGACGAAACGAGCTGGTTTTGATGTAAGTGTCCCAGGAAAGTTAAATCTATAGAAAAATTTGAGAATTGTTTGTGTAAAATCGTGGTTTTGTGGAGTCCCAGGGTTCAGGGAAGGACGTATGATTGACCGAGTGTTGGTCCCCAACATGCCTCTGGTCTGCTGGGAGTTACAAAACAGAAAACACACACACACAGACGCCTGAACAGTAGCACACACACACATCCCCGGGGACCTCCGCACACAATCAGAAGAGGAGTGAGTTCACTCGTCCTAAAAATAACCACCACAGACAGACACTTACATAAAAAGACACAAAACTGACAACAACAAACAAACACACCCTGTCTGATCGACGGCCTGTAGGGAAAACCAGTTCATCTGCAAACCAGGAGCAGCTTAAACGGAGGAAAACACACTCACATGTGGAACACTCAAAGTAAAACAGTCTGTTTAATTAGCAGCTTCATGTTTGAAATGTTTTCCATTTTGCTTCAGCGTTCCTTCATCTCTCACGTCAGATAAATGCACCGCGCAGTGATGGAGGTGGGCACGTGCCCGTATTAAGTTAATTGCATGTCACTCACGCACCTGAGGGAGTAAAATGAATCTTGTTATCCTGGTGTCAAACTCGAGATGTAGACATTTCATCAGTGAATTAAAGCCACAAACCATCCATAAACTCTGATGTGTGTTTTAGATGTGAGATATTTATAGCGGTACAATGTTCCAGCACAAACAAATGTATCGGGTGTATTGTGCTCTCGGAGTTTGGGCTGTGAGCTCAGTTGCTGAGCCAGCGTTTGCATATGAAACGGCGTTCACACCTCCTCGCCCACACGTCAGATCTTTGGATGAGAGTCAATTCACTTCCAGAGCACATTTAGCAGCTACATTTAGAGGATCTGCAGCCGGAGACTAAAGGGCACAGCAGCTCCTTCACACGGCGCCTGGCTGCTTCTTACACTCCGCTGTCTCATCCAGTGTGTGTGTGTGTGTGTGTGTGTGTGTGTGTGTGTGTGTGTGTGTGCTAATCCAGGACTCATCAATTAAGTTAAACTGCAGCTCATTTTTCATGTACCTTTAATGGTAACTGCACAGGCGAGGAGGGCAGAGAACGCTCCGTCCTTGACTGAGGTTATGATGGAGAGTTTGGACGTGTGTGTGTGTGTGTGTGTGTGTGTGTGTGTGTGTGTATGTGTGAGCTGATCCTCTTTTCACAGATCGACTGTTTGAGTCCTGGGTTTTAATTCTGCCTCAATTCAGAGATTTGGGTCTTGTTGGTTTGTGTCCTAAAACAAAAAGAAATTACTGAGGGCTGAAGCTATATTCTTTTCTATTCTATTCTATTCTATTCTATTCTATTCTATTCTATTTCTATCTGAAAAGGGAGGGCTAGGTAGTTGGTAAGGCTGAACAATATGTAAAAATAATCTAATTGTGATTATTTTTCCCTATATGGTAACTGTGATATACGGTGTGATTATTTTTAGGTTCCCCATCTTATGTGTTGTAAAACAAACACATTTTTTGGAAATTAACATTGACATTATTTTCAGCATGACAGCAACCCATACATTTTTTTTTTTGCTGCTTTTGAGTTCTTTTGTCCATTTTAATCATTTTTCACTCTTTTTTTCCTCTTTTGGACTCATTTTTTGCTACTTTTACTTTTTCTGATTTTTTTTTTTTTTTTTTTTTTTTTTTTTTTTTTTTTTTTTTTTTTTTTTTTTTTTTTTTTTTTTTTTTTTTTTTTTTTTTTTTTTTTTTTTTTTTTTTTTTTTTTTTTTTTTTTTTTTTTTGCCAATTTTTCTTACTTGTGACCATTTTTGCTACCCAAAACTTATTTTCATTGCTTCAGAATCAGAATCACCTTTGTTGCCAAGTATCTTCAAGAAGCATAAAAGAATTTGACTTCAGTTTAACTGTGCTCTCTTTGTATAAAAACGAGTAAGAATAAACATTAAATATCAAATATATTAAAAAAAGATATTAAGTAACGACAATTTAGTAATACTGGGTATAGGAATATAGAAACATTCTTTTTGTGGTAATATTTGTTTTACCATTTTTTGCCTCTTTTGGACCATTTTGCTACTTTCAGAATATTTTAAAACTTTTTGCCATTTTTTTTTTTGCCAAATTTTCTCGCTTTTGGCCATTTTTTGACGCTTAGAAACTCAATTATTTTGCTCTTGTGGTCATTTTTCTCTCCTTTTGCCTCTTTAGGACCATTTTTGCTACTTTCAGAATATTTTCAAAACTTTTTGCCATTTTTTTTGCCATATTTTCTCGCTTTTGGCCATTGTTTGACACTTAAAACTTTTTTTTTTTTTCACTCTTGTGGTCATTTTTCTCTCCTTTTGCCTCTTTTGGACCATTTTTGCTACTTTCCAGATATTTTCTGAGTTTTTTGCCAATTTTTCTTGCTTGTGACTATTTTTGCCACAGAAAACTCATTTTTATTGCTTCATCTAGCGGCAATATGTATATATTTTTTTACCCCTTTTTTTTGCCTCTAATGGACACTTTTTGCTGCTTTCAGAATATTTGTCAATATTTTTTGGCCAATTTTCTTTGCTTTTATTATTTTTGCCACTTAGCAATTCACTTCAAAATATCATCTGGTATTATGAGGTTAAAGAAATATTGCACCGTCTGCGATTAGAATATTGCAGCAGGACATATTGTGATTTTATCTAAATCACCATTTACCCCGACCTAGTAGTTAAAAGGTTTTAGTAGCCATTTAAATTTCTCACTAGCCAAAATTGTTAAGGAGTCACAAGAGATGCACACTAAGTTAGAAAATAGCTTTCTGGTTTGGACGGTTCATATTTCAATGCTCACTTTGTAGTATTTGCTGGTTAACTTGTAGATTATCAGATTACTCCACAGGTCAGAAATCTATCAGCTCTTGAATCTATTTTGTTCCCTGTAAGATTCAGATGATGGAAGTATTTTGTTAAAATGAAGTCAGGCCGTTGTTTGCATGAATCTGTGTGTGTTGTTGTGTCTTCCTCTCTTTCCTGCCTCTGTGTGTTTGTGTTCAGCTTCTGTGTCTGATAAAACTGAGTGCTTTTTTCCACGTTGTTGTAATTGAGTTTGCTTGTGTATTCAGCACCACAGAGTCGAACGAATGATGCATTGTGTTTGTGAGCGTGTGTGTGTGTGTGTGTGTGTGTGTGTGGTCTCAGCACAGATGGAGCCCCTGATAGAGGCCTGTGCAGCCGACCACTGCAGGACACATTATGGCAATTTCCAGCCTGAGGAGCCAGCGAGCGTCAGAGCTGGAGGGGCCTCTGGATGAGCTCGACCCTACACATCCAACCGAGCGTGACACCAACGCCTGCACCGCTGGGACGCCGCCCAAACCGGGGAGGAAGAGGTGAGTGGAGAGGTTGGTGGTGTTCATGCAGTACGGCTCCTCTGGAGCTCGGTTTCATTCTCTAAAGCCAATATTTGACTGGAGGAGACTTTTTCCTGACTGAAGAGCAGAATCATGAGGGGAAATGAAAACAAGAGGCTGTGCTGATTGAATTCTTTCCTAGTTGGAGAGTTCACACACTCACATGCAAATTTCTTCATCAACAGACCTTATTAAGCCTCCACAGACAAACATGTTCAAGGTTGTATCAGGAAAATAGGATTTTTTTAAAGGGCTGAAGATGTTTGACTAGTGAAATAATCCAAAAATGCAAAAAGCAAAACACTGGGGGCTGTGAGCTTCAGGCCCCCAGGCATGAAAAACAGACATGACTCTGTAGTGGAAGTTTCTGCATCAAAAAGAGACAAAACACTTTGGCTGAGGTCCTTACATCAAAAAACAGACATGACTCTGAAGTGAAAGTCACCACATTTAAAAAAACCAGACATATCTGTAGTTGAAGTCACCGCATCAATAAAAGAACAGAAATGACTCTGCTGTGGGAGCCACTTCATGAAAAAAAAAACATGACTCTGTAGTTGAAGTAACAGCATTAAAATCAGAAATGTCTCTGTTGTGGAAGTCCCCACATTCAAAAAAAACACACGTGACTCTGTAGTTGTAGTCACCGCATTAATAGACACACAGGACCATGGAGGGGAAATCCACACATCCAAAAAAAACAGACATGACTCTGAAGTGGAAGTCACCGCATCAATAAAATATTTATGACTCTGTAGTTGTAGTCACCGCATTAATAGTGGAAGTCCCTGGACCAAAAATCAGCAATTACTCTGTAGTGGAAGTCACCACATTGACTCAAGTTCCCTCTCAAAAACCACTATTATTCAAAATACTTTCACCAAACATGATTTAATCTAATTATAATTTAATCTGGTCTTAAATAAAGCAAATGCAGGCAAAAGTGGTTATTGAAAGATGCTTTAATGCAGTTAAGATCTGTTTTTATTAAATAAGCACAGCATGGACCTGTTGATATGGTAGTAAGAATCAAAAAAATGTTAAAAAGAAATGACTTTCTTGACTTTTTTATACTTATATTGATGCCAGACTGATGGAAAAGTTTCACAGCACAATCTTCACTCAAAAGAAAGTTTCATGGCATTAAAATGCTGAATTTTATTATTCCACTCATCACAATAAAAATCTACCTTAAAAAACCTGAATAAATAAAAGCTTTCGAATGATCTGAGGGACCAATATGCCTTTAATCCTATGCAGTTCTGTCACATCTATTATTCATAGAGCAACCCAATGAAAATTTAAACCATATTTATGCCAACTCTGATCTGTTTATGACGCTGCTTTGTGGAAATTGGCAGAAAAAGTGGAAGTTATATCAAAAGGAATATAAATATGAAAACATGTCCTTCAAACCTGAATAAAAGGTCAAATCATGTTTTTTTATTAGGTATAAAGAGAAGATATTTCTGATTTCAGCGAAACCTTGACTTCTTTGGCGTCCTTCTTCTCTAAAGTTGAGATTTATAATCATGAGAGTAGTTTGTGTGCAGACTCACACCTGCATGCATGTGAAGGGATTTATCGCCGATTCGTGCGCGTTAACCCATCAATCCTGTGCGAGGTCACACAGAGTGCAAAAACTCTCATCAGCAAAACAAATCACCGTTCCTCCCCGCTCTTTGATGAAAGGCGTCCCTACACGCAGTAAAAAGTGCGATTTTCCGAGCAGATGAAAGAGTTGAACGCTGTGATTCCCGGTGCCGCCGCCGCCGCCGGAGGCCTGATCTGCATCTACAGATTCAAACGAAGATCCTGGAGACCTGAGATAAAGGAGGAACACGGCAGCTCTGCCCCAAACTTCAAACAACACTGACACTTCTAATTACGCTCAAGTGTAAACTATGGAAATGAGGATTATTTAAAAACCAGGACTTCAGTGTCAACACTTGTGTCCATGTTCGGCTCGACGGATTTCCAAACAAAGATGAAAAGTGAAAGCGGTCTTTAGATGAGTCATAACTTTAACTGGAGGCTGTAATGTGCTTTTTTCCACTCATGCCAGAAATCATTTCAGGTCTCATTCCTTCAAATGGAGTATATCTCACTGCAGAACGATTCACTTATTAAATAAGAGAGTTCACTGCAGAGAGGGTGATAAAATTTACTGCTAAGGACAGGCCTCGGGGCTCTGTTTCTGCAGACGAGTCGGCTCTAAAGAGACGCTTGAAAACCAGAGTCAAAATGTGTTTTCTCTGATTTCCCTCTCCTCTCCTGAATCGGTGTGGGTGTTTGAGTTCCTTTTGAAGTCTGATTGTAGGCGGTAAATAAGAATCACTCCCAGCGAGGCGGCACCTGAAAGGACAGGTTTCAATAATGTGTATCTTTTTGCAGCTGCTCGAGTCTATCAAACACGGCGCGACGCAGCAGGCAGCGAACGCACCCTGACCCGCGTTTCTCCGACTGAGGCGATCATTCGCATATCGACGAGCGGCGCAGCGTGAGAGTTCCCGAGCAGGATGTTGAAACTGTGTCATGAAAAACACAGAAAGCTTGACTCCTAAGAAGCTCAGCAGGTAAACATTCGGGGGAAACGGTACAAACACTTCGCCAGATGTTCAAAAAAAAAGACGATTACACATTCACAACATGCGCCATCCTCTGTTCAACCTTCACCTCCACTCGCAGCTACGCTTCCAGCAAACTCTTTCAAGACGCGCTCTCTCAGCGTGAGCGCCAGGCGGGAGGTTTTGGATGAAGTTAGAGACACACATCATCATACAGCGACTGTTTGTCATGTCCTCGCTCGGAGCTTCTCTTGGAAAGAGACCGGAGGAGAAAAAAATGACGAGCTGACGGAGGGGTTCATTTATGGAGGTGCCCCCGAACCGTTTCATGTCGCTCTGTCACCGTTAACACCTCAATTTCTTCAGCTGACACTTTGACAGCTTAATTACGGGCAATCCCGAATAAAAGACCCAGGCGACAACATCAGCTTCACACAGAAATCTCGCCCACACACACACAAACACACACACAAACATAAATACATATTTTAGGAGGCAAACTAAGTCGTCAGGCAAAGAGAATCAGCAACGAGCCTGAGGTAACGACAGATAAGCCCCCTGAGGCGACCTGTTTTTACTGTTTATTCTGGAGTCTTTCACACTTCCTGACAACTTCATTTAACATTACGTCTCAATTTTTAAGCAAATATTAAGATATGAGCCACACAGCTGCACACAGACTTTCAGTATAATCCTAAATGAACAGAGCGTAAACCTTTCCCCTCTACAACAGACTGTCTTATATTCTGATGTGACCTTTATTCAGGATATTAAGGTAATTTAATGTAAGATTAGGATTTGTCAGAAATGTGTGGTTTAAATGAAGTGTAGTAAGATAATTGGTGAGATATTTGACAAGTGTTACAGTGTTGGCTCAGTTGCCCTTGATCAATGTTTCTAGAAACCATTCTGCCTGTTTTCTGGTTATTATAAAAAGTTTTTCAGTCTCTCTCCCACTTTATCACCCTAGTAATGCACAGACCACCTGGATTTTTCTCTGTTATTTTGACCTTAAAAGAGCCAGAGATCATCTTTCGAGAACCATTTAGACATTTCTGCTTGCACAAATAGTTGAAGAGTTACGGTAACGACAATAGCTTTGCAATAATTATTGCATGTGATTGGAAAGTTGTTGGACAGAGATTCTTCAGTGGTGCTATAACACTCTAATTATCACCATAGAGCTTGTTTTCTGTTCTTCAATTAGTCGTTTGAGTTTTCTTTTTAGCCCAAATAGTTGAAAATTTACGATAATTCACAAAGTGCCTGTGAAATAGGGGTGCTGGTGCTACAATACACAGTTATGAGAACTATTACACCATTGAAGTTCAACATGTTGAGTTTTGGAAGCTGTGGAAATAGATACCTGGTCATAAGAAGATTAAACAAAAGCCTGATTGTAGTGAATATTCCTGTAGGTGTTTAGAAAAAGTTCCTCTTTTTAAGTAGGGCTATTAGAGATATGAGAGATGTATTGTTCAATTCATTTTGAGTGGGAGTGTCCAAACATTTTCCAAGCAGGGTTACAGCTCATACCATATCTGTTAACCATGAAAGTACCACAAAAATGAATATAAAAAGGTCTCATCTTATCTTCTTTCCACATTAGTCTGAATTTTTTCTCTTGCTCATATAGTCAAAGAGTTACGGTAATGAGAACAGCCCACATAAATGATCGCTTTTGATTCAAACATTGTTGGGATCCAATGCTGCATCGTAAGATCTGAGATACATCATCAAAGATTGACTTCTCTTCTTTGAGGAGCAGTTTGAATTTTTCCTCTTTGCTCAAATGGTTGAAGAGTTACGGTAATCTTAAGAGCATCTGTAAAATGGGACAATCATAAGTGTTAAAGCATTAACCTCTTGAGACCCAAGCTTTTGCCTGGTTTGCTTTTTTTCTTTTTTTGGATCAGCAAGACCTAATAAGTATGATAACACAACCTCATGTTTGTGGGGGAAATTATGTTTTTAGTGGTACAGGTTATTATCTGTATATTTTATTGTTCATAATTACACTGATTTTCCCCTGAAATGAATGTTAAGTTGTGAAATCACCAAAAGATGATGTGGGAAGTGTCTCTAATTGTGGCCAACAGATGACAGTTTAAAAAAATAGAGTATTGTGGGTCTAAAAAGCAGAAATGTAGAGAAGAGAGATTTTAATCCTAACTCAAGTTTAGCAGAGTAGTTATCGGCTGCTTTTGGCTTTGAGAAGCTCTGAATGGAAACAACACTGGAGAAAAAACAGGAGAAACTAAACTACAGCGACTCTAACCACCTATACGAACTGGTTTATTGACTAAAATAGTCAGAAATGGAGACAGAAAACAATAAACTATTCAACACAAAATCTCATATGAACAAGAGGAAAAATGATCCAACTCACCCAGACGGGAACAAGCTCAGTCCAGCTCAATCTGCCCAGTATTTCCAACAATGAGACGACGGCTGAGTCCAGCCTTTGGAGAGAAAACAGGAAAAAGAAAACGTGTCAACAACAACCGCCTTGAACAAACAACCGCTTCTCACACTTACAACAACGATCAGAAAAGGCCTGAGGCAGGACAAGAACCTGTTTCTGTAGAAGAAAGTCGAAGAATTTCTCTCTGACACACCAGTGAGATTTCTTAGCAGATGGTTCAGAGGATAAAAGTTTATATTTCAGACAGTTTGGTCTTGATATTGTCTCATAACTCATCACTGATACTGTCAAAGCAGTCAGTATGAACTCTGTGGATTTATTTACTGTATGACACAAACAGCTTCAGCTCAGTTTGCTACAGCACAACAGTTCTTGTTGAATGTCGTCCCGTCTCTCTGCAGCTGTCCACTCAAATAAAACACAAAGAAACTCCAAATAACATGAATGTTTCGAGGCTTTGCTGCTGCACGATATGAACACAGTGTTGCTGATCTGTGCAAAGCTGTTCTTCATGTTTTACACCCAAACTGTGTTTGCAAAAGTTAAATCCAAAATTAATCCAAAAGCAAGTTTTTCCATCCAAGATTTGGAATACGAGGGTTAGTGATTGCTGCTTGGGCTTCATTTTACAGCATTGGTATGATAAAGCGTACAAATGGAGATTAGAAAAAAAAATTACTTTTCCATATTTTAACTATTCTTGCAATACTTATTACTCATTTAGGCTCTAAACAAATGGACTCGAGTACTAATTTCATACTATTAACACGTTAATGTGAGCTGGCATGACAATAAAGTTCCTTAAATCATTGTTTGCATAAAAATGGTATTGATAAGAATAAAAACAGTTGCAGTTTATTGAGTAATTTTGCAGCACTGCTTCAACCAAAGTGGAGGCATTTTCTTTTCTTTCTTTTGCAGAGAAATCAATCCAAAGAAACAGATATTTCCACAGTTTATGCTGACATGTAGTAATGGTGGGTTGCAATCTTGAAAACTTTTGATATCAAATCGAAACCAAGTAAACATAGGGACAGGATTCCGGATATCAATACTGGTTTTGTTGCTCATTACGTCGAAAAGCAACTTGTCATAATTAATGAAGAACAACAAACAGCCACTAAACCTGATGTTTCTATTCATGGATGAAAGTGAAAGACCTTTTTTTTTTGTCAGGAAATAATCACATG
The DNA here is from genome assembly GCA_008086565.1 of Thalassoma bifasciatum. Lineage (NCBI taxonomy): Eukaryota > Metazoa > Chordata > Actinopteri > Labriformes > Labridae > Thalassoma > Thalassoma bifasciatum. The sequence continues at coordinate 80,879 of RPOG01002396.1, forward strand.
ATTTATTTTTTCTGCTTTGTTGTAAAAACAGTACATTTGAACAATCATTGATAACAACAATTATTACATTTTAACATTAAATATGTCATATTGACCAAACAGCTTGCACATACTAGTTGATGAACCATCACTACAACATAAAACTATTTAAGAAATCAGCAAAATACTTATCATTTAGTGCAGTGGTGGTGAAAAAATGTTACTCCATGTGGTGGTCAAATAATCATCTTTGGCACTATATATTTAACACTCATGTTGTTATCTGTAATAAATATTTTCAGTAAAATGATTTTTAATTAGACGTTTATATATATATCTGTGGTGTTGCTACAGAACCTTATTTTTTTCCTTAAAACATCACAGATTGCAGTATTTTAGTATTCAGCTGGAAAATATCACCAAATGATGCTCCTCTCTGCCATCATGCAACAAGCAGTGCGCTGCAGAGTGTAAGCAGCAACACTCAAACTGAAAAACTGAAGTATCGATGTCATCACACAAGTATTGATCAATACTGGTACCAATGCTGATACAGATATATCAATATTTCAATCAATAGATCTGCCCACCTTCAGCACGCAGGGCCTTTGATGAAGGATGAGAATTGAGTGAAGGAGTTTATGTGAAAAAGAAAGTTTCAGTTAGTTAGTGGGCACAAAAGATGGATATTTGTCACAAAATTCAGCATCAAACTTTTTTTTTACCAAAGAAAGGAATTGAAATGTGTGCATCCATTTCCTCTCACTGAAAGTCATAATTCAGACGATGGGTTCATTTCCTCCCAGACTGATTTTCTCCCATCAGCCCGATCACATCGCAGTCACTCTCAACCTGCGCGACAGCTTTCTCCAATTTCATGCAATTAAGTCTGGAGACGTTAATTAAACTCAGGAATATCAAAAGACCTGAGGAGGCTCGAGCACCACAACAAAGCTGAGTGTTTTGATGCGGTTGCCAGGCGATAAACGACAGAAAAACCTCACACACGAAGCTGAATGTGACTGCCAAACTGTAATCACGTCTGAAACAAAAAACCTCAGAGATGTGGAGCCACAGTAACGTGCTGCATTCTGCATCAATGACGGTAATCCAGAGAGTGTACACAGTCTGCCTGCAGTCATTACAGGAACACACACACAGTCAACAATTAGCTGCTTACTATCTGAGCTGAGATCAGCCGCATTAGGAGGATGTAAGCTCCCTCTCTCTCTCGCTCTATCTCTGCACACTGGACCAGCACAATGGGTGATTAATGCGTCCGGCATGGACAATAGAGACTCCATCTGAGGTCATAAAGGATGTTTTATAGAGCTGTTAATACTAGATCATAGTTCAATTTGCTTTATGGGGCCAGATTGGACTCAAATGGAATAAAAAACATCAAAATGAAAAAATCTTGATGCTTTGTTTTTGCACGGAGAAACATTTATTTACTTTAACACCATGATTGTAAACATGTATTTGCACGTCTGAGATCTGTGAATGCAGATGATTCATTGACTGGAGGAAATCAGCTGCTCAGAGAAACATCAGATTTACTGCTTATGGAAACGGTGTCATGAGATGAATTACAGCAAAATGACTTCTTCAGAATATTTACAGGCCAAGTAGAAATAAAAACAGACTCTCAAAGAGGTTTCAGAAGTCATCTGAGGGTATTTTTTTGCATTAATTAAAAAAGGAAAGCTAAAGTGAGGCATGAAACAAGAGCAGAGTTTGGTCAAATCATGACACCTTTAAATAACCAAAGTTCTGACTTGTGAACTGAGAGAGTTTTAAGTTTCATCTGATTCTTTTGGACACATTTCTCAGTGATGAACCTTTTGCTTGGAGTGGAAGTTTTGGTCTTTTCTGGTTCACCTAACAGCGCTGACGGGGGTTCCTCTTAGGAATCGATAAGAAATGGTTCAAACCATCTATCAACATCATTAGCCTTCATTCTTAATGATTCCCTTAGTGATTCTTTACATTACACCGAAGCTCACAGACCTTTTGTCCACTTTTCTGTCCCTGCTAGCTTAGCTTAGCAGATAAATAACAGCTTCCCAAGAAAACTCTGATTCAAGGTTTTTCTCTTGAAGTTTCACTTATGAATCACTTTAAAACTGAACACATGAAAAAAAGAGATTCATATGCGATGGATTCAACATGTTACATATCTCCTAATGTACCAAAAACAACACAGTAAACACAGCACAAGCTTGATGCTCACATACATGGGAAATTGAGTGATATGCTAGTAATTAGCACAAAAGGCATGAACATTTGCATACATGCCAATTAGCATAGCACATTCACTGAATTTTAATCTGTGTATAATAACCAGGAAAATTCACTTACATTTATCGCATTTTTCCATATTATAGCACCGTTAACCCTTCCTTCCTTCCTTACTTACTAAGCCAATAATTTGCATTTCTTGTCTGTCCTTATCATAGACGCTATAATGAGTGGACGTAACGACGTTCGGCTCTAACTGAAGCCTCCAGAAGATGCCCCGCCCCCTGGTGTCTGGCTGCAGTATAGGTCATAAGCCCCGCCTCCCCATGTATTCCATGAGTCAGTAATACTTAAAAAAATCCTTACGCTAAGGTAGTATGACAATGTAAATTGGCTGTATGGTGTTCAGGTGTTTTTTTTCCTGAGAAGTTAGTTTCTCATTAGTTATTGGACGTTAAAAACCGCGATATAAGTTTCGTTTTACGATAGTTGACAGCTGCCGTTCGTGAGTAGTTTTTATCGGGGATATAAGAAACTTCAGGAAAGAGCCAAAAGGAGACTAAATCTTCTGAAGGAGAAGAAATAAATATTTTTATTTCTCTTCTTTACTCGGCTCCACCGGAAATTCTCTACTGCGCAGACTCTGGCTGCACAATGGCGGCTAGAGAAACGGGGTTTTTTGGCTTCAAAATCGAAGAACGGTGACAGGCGGAAGCACGCTGTCCATTCTATATACAGTCAATGGTCCTTATCTGTAAATAATTTCAACTTTCAAGTTTCAAAAAACTTCATTTTTAAACTCAATTTCAACCCTTATCACAGAAACATATCAAAGTTACTCTCGGAGAACAAAGCTGAGAACTCTGAATGTCAAAATACAAACAGGCAGATGTTTTCCAAACACAGTGATTCAAGAAAAGTTATATACAGGCTCACAACTGACTTCAAACGCCACACAACTTTATGTATAGCCATTACCACTTCAAGCCATTAGGTGGCCTACTTCAGATGAAAACATATAACTAAACAATACATGGATGTCATGTGACATGATTTTTACTTATTTCTATTTATCAGTGTCTGGAAATACCCAAATCCAGAGACCAATTTCATAATTATGTATTTATAGACTCTATATAATGTTGACAAAGAAAACCCGTAAATGGGAATTGATAAGGGGATCAATAAATACATTGATATTGATAAAGTCATATCAATACCCATCCCTAGTCAATACCATCAGAAAGGTGCAGGACTTGGTTTTTTAAAGCTGAAGTGTTTCCTGACTGTTGTGTGTCTCTGCTCCACCTTCTGTCACAGCCTCTACACCATCGTCGTCAAAAGCTGATGTTTTGTTCCGTTTCATGTTTCATACGGACACACACGTCATATACAGTAGCTTCTTAAACTCATATTAACCTGATCTGAGGCTGTTTAAAGAAGTCTTACTGTGCCTATTCTTCATCACCAATAAGAAAAACTGATATCACTGCTCCAGTTTTATCCATCATTCATGCTCTTTAACAGCAGAAACCCTCTGAGACTCCCTGATAACTCCTTCATTTCAGTTAGTTTCATAATAATCCTGAATCCTTTAAAGTAAAAACCAATTAAGACTATTTAATCCTTCTATTTTAAGTGCAAATTCAATCCTAAAAAGAAGAAGCAGGCGGAGGAGGACTGTGGGAAACAGCAGCAGCACAGATAGAAGAAATCACTCAGTAACAGCTGCAGAGACCTTCAGAGGAGAGAGGGGAGCTGGTCGGGCTGTAAAACACTCATTAAAAGGACGTTAAAGGAGCAAATGGAGGCTTAAGTTACAGTTTAATAATAAAGGCTGTAAATTTACAGAAAGTAAGAAGCAGGATTTCGTGTTTGTGCTGCAAAACGAAGAGCAGAGTGAAGTTTCCGGCTGCCAGGCCACCTGCTGCTACGCTCCTGATTGAGAAATGGCCGTGATGTCTTCCATCGGCTACTTTCACACCCTCCCTCCCTCCTCTTCCTCCTCTCCCTCCTCCTCTGCTCATCTCTTTTGGCGTGACAGACGACTCTGAGAGTGGGGACACGTTTGACGATCAGCCAAGAAGAGGAATATTTCACCGGGACTGATGTCGGTGTGGAGGAAAAAACACAAACGGGTCGATGCTGTGATTGGCAGGTCGCTGTCGAGTCACGGGTCAGATCCTCCTCCTCTGACAGGCTGAGACAAAGCCATCAGGACGGACCACATACTGACACGACAGGAGCCCAGAGCCTCGCCCTCATCTACAATTATTCTACAGGAGTCAGCGTCCTGACAGCCAAACAGCAGCAGGAAGGAAATATTAAATCTGGACTAAAGACTCAACAACAACTCAACCAAATTTAAACTCATCATCCTGTGTCTAAGGATGAATAAGGAAGTTCTGAGTTTACCCAACCTCGTAAAGTTGATGACGAATGCTAAAATAAAGTACGGTATCTATGGTAACGCCCAGGGACTCACTGTTTAAAGGTAGAGTATGCAGAGTTAAATTTAGTTTATACCCTTTTACCCCTTCTAATGCCCTCACTGCTGTTTTTGGTGTACTTCCTCCTGAACTTTGTCTCTCTTCAATTAAGAAGGACTTGGTTGCATTTGCAACTTTACTGGCTAGGAGACTTATTCTACTAAGGTGGAAATCTTCAACCCCACCCAGTTCAACTGCATGGATTAAAGAGGTGCTTCATTTTCTTGAACTGGAGAAAATTAGACTGACCCTGTCTGGATCTGAGAGGACCTTTGAAAAAATGTGGAATCCTTTTTTGTTTTACGTTAAATCTACTGAATGTCACTTTATCCTAGACTAAGAATCCAAGATGGTTAACCTGCAGTGTGTTAATTTTATTTATTTGTCTTTTTCATAGTCAACCCTACATTCTCATTTTGTGTTTTGTCTTTTTTTTCTGGGAGTAGATATGTGCCTGGGGAGGGATATGGGTGTTTGTTTGTTGGATTGTATGTCAATGTATGTTTGTCTTTGTTCTGCCTATTTGACAAAAAATCCAATAGAAAAAAGTTAAAAAAATAAATTAAAAAAATTGTTTTTACAGGAATATTCCTGCTCAATCATCATCTCTGGGCCTCTGAACTTGTGTGTCAGTATCTGTGTGTACTTCACCCCCCTTATAGACCCCCTCCCTCACCTATTTTGGTATTGTTATGTTTGCGCTTCTGGGTGGAGAGCAGGAGTTTTTATGGGTGATGAGTGTGCATGTGACTTTGTGTGTCGCTGATACCAAGTGGGAGATACTGAGAAACTACAATAGTGACCGTAACACAGAGAAAGGATTAGTCTATATCCATAGTGCATCTCATTTACGTGCAGGAAGTCAGGTGTACAGTTCGTTACTTTCTCTCATGCGATGCTGCAGGTGCTCACACGGCTGTTTTTACTATCTATGTTGTGATAATGAAGCTTAAACTGTTAGTCATGCTACTAGCTACGGTCTGGGGTAGTGAGCATGCGCAGCCGCTGACACTGAACCACGGAGGAAGAGATGAGTTTGGATGCTGTCTGTAAACAGAGAAGTGAAAACTATTGGAAATTTCTGTATACTCTGCCTTTAAAAAAAACACAGGACCGTCTGTTAGCTTAGCCTTCCCAACTCCAGGACTTCAGTGTCAGCACGAGAACATGGAAACAGTCCCATCCGACCAAAATATCCTGAAACAACAAGTCCCGTACTTTACGTACAGAGAAAGGGATGCTCTATTCTGACACGCTAGACGCTAGTTCCCTATCTATTCGTGAAAGAGTCATTCGAAAACATTTTCAGAGGCCTTAAAAGAAACCAGCAGCTGGTGATTGGACGACTGTTCTGCTCAACAAACTCATCACAGAACGATCCACATTGAGCCATGGTATCACGTAGCAGATTTATGCCAGACAGACACTTCATATCTGCAACCAAGATATTTCCATTTTTGCTTTTGCTCAGTCAGGAGAAGAGCAAAAACATTGTTTCCTGTCAGAAAAGCTTTAAGTGACGTTCTCTGTTTTTCTTTTGAAGAAAAAATTGAGTCTCTTTCTGATAAAACTGCAGATGTTACCATATCCATAAAGACCACTTCACATGCTGCCATTGTTTTCAAACATTCAGGCCTCTTTTCCCTGATTGGTCCGGTCAATATCAGACCGGGTGAAATCATTTGACAATGTCGCTTGGAAAGATGGCTCTGCAGGATTTCAGAAAAGAAATCTGGAAGGTTAAAGCTGCATGATATTAAACCGGATGTCGCCATGTGTTTATCTCACCAGATACATTTATCTACAACAAATAAGATCAAAGAAAGGGCTGCAGTTCCTAATTTCTACAGTTTTTAAACACATCTGAAACATCCAAAGTCCATTTTTAGTCTTTAGAGTTTCTCAGCGGTCAGTTTGACACCACGAACCCTCAGCATTTAACTTTGTAAACAAATTATAAAAGGAATTCATTCTCTCTCTTTAGCTGCTTTGTTGTTCTCACAATTAGTCCAACCTTTCCTCCTTTTCCTCCAAACATCCCCATGTGCTGTAAAATAAACAGCCTTTGATAATCCTACACGCTGATCCCCGGCTGGCGTTGGCGCTCTTTAAAGGCGGTGCGGCGTTGGTGCGTCTGACAGCTGAGCAGGACTCTGTGATAGCGGTAAAAACATGAGGGAGCACAACAGAGGCGCCGACATCAAAGCCCTGCAGCAGCGAAACACACACACCGACACACATTTACACACACACATTTACACACTGAACACCGAGGGTTTGCTGCAGATTACTGACCGATTATTCATAAGCAGCGACATGCGTGAGGTTACGAGTCGTGCACATGCATCGAGCAGCTCTGTAATGACTCGCAGAGATCATTTGTACATGAGGGAGAAAAAGAGAGCGGCTCGGAGCGTCCTATCGACACTCACTTAAGATAACGGGCCTGCAGGGAGGATATAGATTGGAGGATGAATCTGGGAGCTTGTGTTTGCAGCTGAATGGGCAGACATGGCAGATAAAGGGCTTTAGAAAGGGACACTACAGTACCCGCGGTGGCAATTTGTCAGGATTAAAGCTGTACAGTGTCTGTCAATGTGTGTGTGTGTGTGTGTGTGTGTGTGTGCAGAGTCAGGTATTGTTCATTACCCTCAGGTTGTCAGGGAATTGGAAAGTCAACCTGCGGGCACAAAGGGGTCGTCTGAGTCTGTGCGTTCATCCTCAATTCTGCAGAAAGTCACGCTCGGATCTGATCGCATCTTTTCTCCAAAAACAAAAATATTGAGTTCATAAAATCTGCTCTTTGTCAGAAAATAAATAAATTCTTTGTTGTCTTGAACAAAGAGAAGTGGATCATGCTGAGGTAAGAGTCACATCATGGCAGTGGGGGATGGTGCTCATGAGAAATGGAGTCTTTATCTACGGAAAACATCGCTGAATCTATAAAGTCCTTGCAGAACCTTTCAAAGACAGTTTCAGATCATTTCTGCAAAGATCCATATTGTCTTATTATTGTTCGTGTTTGGAGCAATCGAGTGCAGAAACGTGTTTTTAAAGGCACAGACATGTTGTTATTTTCCTTCACGGTTGCAGCAGGAAGCAGGAAGACACTGCAGTAAATAAACTACAGTGTGTCAAAAGGGACACAAATGCCAAAAAAAAAAAATCATCAACAATAAAATTCTGCATCTCCACTGTGTCATAATTGAAACCTGCTTCATATTTCTTGAATCTCATCATAGCATTTATCAAAGCAGGGATTCTGTTACATGTTAGTGATAGTGACACACAACTACATAAAAATAAAAGCTGCCATACCTTGTCAGTGGGGCTGAACAATTTGCAAAATTAATCTAATTACGATTATTTTTCCCTGTATTGCAATTGCGATTTTTTTGTGTGATTCATTTCTAATTCCCCCAATCTGTGGATTTTTAAACAAACACATTATAGGAAATGAACACTGGCATTAATTATGTCACGACAAAAACCCATAGCATCTCTTTTTGCCAATTTTAGTCACTTGCAACTATTTTTCCCCAAATTTTTTTGACCATTTTTCAAGTTTTATCACAGCTTCCCGTCAATTTTTGCTGCCTTTGGCTATCTTTATCACTTTGAATTTTTTTTTTTCCACTTTCATCACTTTTGGACCATTTTTGCTACTTTCTGAGTATTTTACAAGTTTTTTTTTACATTTTTTTTGCCAATTTTTGATACCATTTAAATCATTTTTCATCCATTTTTTTTGCCACTTTTGGATCATTCTTGCTACTTTCTGACTACTTACCAAGTTTCTTCCCATTTGTATTGTCAATTTTTGCTGCTTTTTTGCTATGCTTGCCACCTTAAACTTATTTTTATTGCTTCTTGCTGTTTTTGCCACTTTTCGGCACTCAGATTGTTTGTCTTACGATGGAAATTTTTAACATTTTGGCTCTTTGGTTGAGCAGTGTTGATTAAAACGGGCGTAGAGTATACAAAATCTACTGCAGGAAACTGTATCTGATATTCTGACACATTTCAGGTTAAAGAAATATTGCACCGTCTTATTTGCGGTTAAATGCTAAGTCCTACTTTTTTCCTGCATTTCCTTCTCCACTCTCTCTTCACAAATTTTAATCCCATATCAAGCATAAGAACAGAATCCTGTAACAGAAAAAAGAAAAATGGGACCACCAATTTGCAATTAGGTTGGATTGTAGGAAGTGTTTGGTGTTACTACAGAGTGGAGTCAAAGCAGAAGTATAAACAAGAACAGACACATTATGCATCTCAAAGTTTTTACAATTGAAGCAAATATAATTGTGTTAGTTTTAGTAGAAGAGATTTTTGTACATTTTTCTCAAAAAATAATTTGTAATTTAGGGTTTTGTGTCTGTGATTATTCCAAAGAGTGGAAAACACGGTGACAAATGAAAATCATGCAGGGTATTCAATATTGTATTTCAGTGGTGCTGGGTACAAAGAGGATTTTGAGAGACTGTGGGTGTAAAAGAGAAAAAAGGAAGAGACCCAGAGAGCCTGGTGTTATTGTCTTTGTTTCCACATGCAGTGAAAGACGCCCTTCAGCCTGCACAGACTTCAATCAGACACCATCACTGACAAACCCATGATTACCTCCCTCTACATCTCCAGCACCGCTCTCTCCTGTAGCATCATCTGCCTCTTTGAGCCTCCACACACTCACACACTCACGCACGCACACACACATGCACGCCGCTTCATACAAGAGCCCTGCAGCAGAATCAGACAAAAGACAAATGTCAAACATAAAACACACACACAGTGCACACACTCAGCGCGCACGCCTGACCTTCAGCAGCATCTCCGGAGGCCAAACATGTGAGAGGCTACCTGTGTTCAAGCACAGATCCCTGACGGCCTCCTGCACATGCTTTCAACCCACCTCTAATGAAATTGGTTCGGCTTCACAATGCTTTCTTTCTGACGCTGGAAAGCTGCAGGAGAGTTTAAAAAAAAAAAAAAAAGCAATCTGTTTCCACGGAGGCGTCAGACCTGCAGCTGACACTGAGGGCTTTTATTGTGGCGGTCCACAGCATTTAAGACACATCTTAACACGAGCGCACACACACCAAACACGCTGTCCTGCGCCTGTAGAGGTTAGAGAACAATGCTGATATTATGCTAATAGATTTAGCTTGGTTTTAATCCAACACTTCCACCTCCACACTGTGACACAAAGCTATTGTGTCAGATGAATTCATTACAGGATCTGTCAGAGCAAATCTAACTACAGACCAAACAGCCATCAACATGTCAGCGTGTTAATGGAAGAAAAAAGAGCGGCACGATTCGCTCTGATTCTGATCAACAAAGGAATTTAGACAAAGGTTTTCAATACCTCATCTGAGAAAAAAAACTGTTTCATATCCTGTTTCCTGCTGCTCCAATTCCTCCATTAAAATCAGCGCAAAGGTTCCAGAAATTGGTCCGTGTACTTTCCGATCATTCCTTTTTCCAATTCTGAAACTTAAATTGGAAAACAGAAAAAAACAGGCATTTTTCTTTTTTCCAACAGGTTTTACAAAAAACAAATAAGAGCTGTTTTCCATTGAATGTAGTCATAAATTGGATTATGTATCTTTATATTCCCAGATAAAGACGGTGATGTGGGATATCGTTATTATTACGAGGTGAAGTGGAGTATTTTAGCTTTATTTCTGCAGTTCTCTTGTCTTTAGCCCAACAGAAACAGACTCGTTTGGTTGGAGTCTGGACAGGACGATGTCACTCGAGCCCTGATTGAGTGCACAAAATCTCTCGCACCACAAATGTATTACAAGCGAGAGTAGCACCCACACCAGATCAATCCATGTGATAAATTTATTTATTTCCAGGCCACATACTGAAAAAACATTTTTAAAAAAAATGAAAATGGAAAAACAGGTATTTAAGGCCTTTCCCCAAAAAAACAAAAGTAGAGACAGAAAAAACAAAAGTTTTTTAAAACAGGGTCATTAAATAGTTGCCAGATTTTTTGTTTTAATAATGGGAATAGAAAAAAATGGCCCCCAAATTTGTATTTTGATTTGCGTTTCAGGATTGGAAATAGAATGAACGGAAGGTGCATGGACCAAAATGGACATTTTTGTTATAACATCCTTGACTTTGACATCAAATGAATTAATTCGCGGTCACACCGGCCAAACAAGCTGGACTTTAGTGCTGAAGTGTGATCAAGAACAGCATAGATGGCAAGTGTGACCGCGCCCTAAAGATGCGTACACAACATTTGTGATAGAAGTAACTTGCACAGCTTAGATTAAGTTTTTCTTCTTCTGTAATCTCCCTGTCCCTCTGAATTTATCCGTGTGCCCTTTTCTGCTCAGATGTGTCAGATAGTTTCCTGTTTCTACCAACCTCAACATTTATTTATCACCGTGATAAGAAGGGACTTGTTTCACCTTCCTGTCTTCTACTTAATCAGTAAAACAGACCATACTAGATTAATACATCAGCTTCAAACAGGATATTTTCCTGCAGCTAACGCTCCAAAGTCTCAGAATCCAGGATGCAGTTTGCAGAAAAGCAACTGGCTGTGAAGTAGTTTGGTTTTCAGCAGGATCGATAAATAACCGCTCACATCCTCCAGCAGTGTTTTGGTTTTGCTGCATTCTTCCATCACATTTACACACCACACTGTTCCCTGACAGCAGCACAGGTGTGCACGCACTCCGCCGAGCAGAACGAGCTGCAGGAACACCTGGCGGAGCGTTTTGCGCGCTAACCCTAAATGTTAATGACTCGAGCAGTTGGTGGGCAAATTGACGGGATAACAAGCTCTGATGAGGCCCGCGGAGTTAATCAATAGCGGTGACATCTGAGATGATGGTAAAGGATCCAGAGGAAAAACACAGAGTGGCGGTCAATGGAGGCGACGCAGCGCCAGAGCCGAGTCAATGAAGAGAATAATGCGAGCTCAGCAAGTGAGCAGAACAGCCTCCAGCACGCAGGAACAGAAATCCACTTTTACAGGGTCAAAGCCGAGCGAAATGCAGCGACTCCCCTGTGGACAAACATCTCGTACTCCTCAAACGGGAGCAGATGGAGAGGAGTCTCACGGCGGGGGAGTCAGTGTGCCACAGAGGTCATAAATCAGACGCTCAGCATCGTGTGTCTCCAGTCAGGCAGCAGAGTCCGACTCGACATGTTTCAATCACCGGGACAACAGACGAACTGACAGCACGGAGGCTCGAAAAAACCCAGAGGCAGCGAAATACGAGCAGCAGCTGGAGTGAGATATGAGGCACCTGAAGGACTGACACACGTCAACCTTTGGAAAAAGACAAGTCTATCAGTTTTCAATGCATCCAACCCTACGACTGTCGGATACAGCTGCTGGTTCTTTGACCTTTTACTGCAAAATACGACAATGTAGGGTCAACCTCAGGGTCACTGCAGCAGGTGTGTGACTAGCTGACCACATTGCATGGAGAATTTCTGAAACACAGGGTATTTATCGCTTAAAAAGTAGAACAAGTATAAACATTGACCTTTCTGAGTCAAGGATTTGGGTCATGCATCTACACAGCTAATAACTGCAACAGCTTTAACATCTTATACTCAAAGATCAGAATGCTATACTGCATTAAAAAGCTTAGATTCTTCACATTTCAGTCTCTAAGCTTGTTTTACAGTTTTTTTTTTTGACCAACAAAATGTAATTAGTGAAAGATTCGCTTGGATATCAATCACAACAACGTGGACGTCCTACCTGTTTGGGGTCATTACGTCACATCCTGACGCCCGTACCCTGAATATTCACTCTCCTTTCCACCAGAGGAATCCAGAGTTCAAACATATCAAAAGTGTTGTTTCATCAAATTATTCCAAGTGGTGAAATTTCTCCTGTAAAGTCCGTTGTTTGTCTGTCTGTCGTGTCCGTTCTCATCAATAACAGCAGCTTCACAGTCTTAGAGCATTTCCTCCTCAGAGTCAATCTGGTTTTGTTTTCCGTATGATTCTAGCTGCAAGTCAAAAGTGACCCCATCATCTTCTATTGAGTTTTCGTCTCAGGACAGCTTGTGATAGCCAACAAACACCCCTTGCTTTTCTAGCAAATTGTGCATGATAGTCTTGCAAAATAGCTCTAGCGTTTGTTCGCTAACAGGCGTATTCATCACTCACTCTTACACCTAACCAACCACCTTACTGCTCACACAAAGCCAGCTGTAGCCATTTAGATCATTGCGGAGACCTATTTATCGACGTGCATCTTCATTCAGATTCATGTGAGCAACAAAAGAGGAACAATCTGTGACTGGGAATTATACTTAAAAGAATCTTGGGGAACTTTTTCATGAAGGGAACATCCATTTATCCATTTTCTTAACCGTCTATCCTGCTAATCAGGGTCGCGGGTGGCTGGAGCCTATCCCAGCTGTCATTGGGCGAGAGGCGGGGTACACCCTGGATTGGTTGCCAGTCAATCGCAGGGCTGATACAGAGACAAACAACCATTCACACACACACTCACACCTACGGGCAATTTAGAATTATCAATTAACCTAACGTGGGCATGTTTTTGGTCTGTGGGAGGAAGCTGGAGTACCCAGAGAGAACCCACGCATGCACGGGGAGAACATGCAAACTCCACACAGAAAGGCCAACCATGCCCGAACAGGGAATCGAACCGGCGACCTTCTTGCTGTGAGGCTGGAGTGCTACCCGCTGCACCACCGTGCAGCCCATGAAGGGAACAAAGCTGACTAAAAAGAGGGCTCTGAGCACTGATGAAGCTGGTTTAGTTGCACGGAGACTTCAGACAAGAGCGTGGACAATGAACACAACTGAAACTGAAAACTCTTCTCTCCCAGAAAGCCCAAATGTAGATGACAAAGTGTAGAAGTTCAAAAATTGTTCTAAAAACTAAGAGGAGACACAGTGTTTTGGCTGCATTAAGCCCGATGTGGACTTGACCACGTTTTAAAACATGACATTTTCTGAAACTAGATCTTTTAATCTCTCAATTGAGGTGTCACTGATGAATTTTGACCTTTTGGTTCTTTGGTTACAAGCTTTGAAATGTTGTATGTTATATAGGTCAGAAGGGGGTTCACTGCAAAATATGACCATGAAGGATCAAACTCTCGGTCACTGAACCAGGTGTAACCACATAACATGGTGAAGTTTTGTAGCTGAGCGTATCTATGACTTGAAAAGTAGAAAAATGTGAACATTGAACTTTCTGAGTCAAGGATTTAGGTCATGCATCCACATGGTTAATAATCACAGCAGCTTTTACAGCCGTCACATACAGCACAGCAGAGAGGCTAATAAACGGCCTCATGAATACGCTTTCATGTCCACGGCTCTTTGCTCCCTCCATCTGAACTCTGCCACAACAAAAGTTACTTTATTCAAGCGGCTCTATCTGATCAAAGCCAGGAGAGAAAAATGGAAATTTTCCTGAAAGCATCGTTGGATTATTAAAATCTGAATAAAGCAG